>WEIS01089794.1:0-28932 GCA_013389965.1 Todus mexicanus | reverse complement strand
CCCCTTCCCACTTCCCCTTTCCAAGAAAAATATTCTCCTTTTGCAGCTCTAGCCCGAGAAAGAGCCTCCTCCCGCGCCTCCCACGCTTACTGCCACAACCCAACAATCAGCTGATTAGCTTCAACCACAGCCCTTCGTGTTTCCCAGGAGGGAATATAGGAAGGAGTCGGTATCGCAGCCCAGGCGCTGACCTTCGCAAAGCTCGATGAGGCTGAAGAGCTGGCTCGGCAACCCCGAGCGCACCAACTGCTGCAGAGCAGGGCCACAAAGACCATCTGACAAACACGGCTGGGCTCAGCTGCACACACAGGGGAAGGAACCTCAGCCTCAGCCTCTTCTGTAACTGTCTCCTCCCCAGCGCTGGCCACCACAACCAGCTGTGCAGACATTTGTTCCTCTACTCAAACAACAAGTAGCCGAGCGGCGGGGAAGCAGCCATCGGGAAGCAGAAGAAAGAAAGGCTTGGCTGCAAAGCCCGTTGCCTGGCAGGGTTTTATCTTGTGCCTGGAAACCTGCAGCCCTGAATATGCCCGAGCACACAAATGCAGCCACAGCTGCGAGCGGCACACTGGGCTGGGAAGATTTAACGTGCACAAATAAGAAGCTGTATTATTTTTTTTTCCCTGGGTAGCTTTGAGAGAAGGCTTGTGGCAACATCTTGATGCGGTAATTGTGATGAAAGAGACAAAACGAACTTAGTCTAGAAACAGGATAACTGGAATTCCTTAATACAGGGACCAAGGAGCTTCTGTTCCCCTTGTTCTCTCATTTTGATATTTGAATACTCTGCTTGCAGAAGAGTTTTCCAATAAAGCCTCGCTGTGCGCTGACACAGCTACATGATGGCTGGTCTAGAGATGCATGAGTGTTCATGTCAGGATGACACAAGGGTCACTCTCCTGTCTCAGAGTGAGAAGGACAGAGCTGCTGGCATGAAAAAAGCAGAGCTACTTGCAGGGGAGAAAACATATTTACCTTTTCCTCTCCAAGAAGTACATCTCATGTAATCTACGTAGGGGATCCAAAGCTACACCAGCAATAAAGAGGCAATTACATCCATACTAATGGCTTCAACTGGTCTGGTAACACGCGTTGGCATAAGACCAGAAAGTTATAGCAGCAAGGTGATTAGGGACAGGTAACAGCTAAAAATACAGAGTGAGATTAATTAATAATTGATGGTGTAGGTAGAACACTGCAGAAAGCATAATTAATGCTGAACAAACTTGATATAACTCTGTCTTGTTAAAGGCTAATAAAATGTTTCAGTGCTCTCCAGGAGCCGTGTTTTAAAAACTCCGGGGATCAGACTATCCACCAGCATAAATCTGCACAGCTCAGCCGACTTCAGCAGAGAGATGCTGGCTTGTCACCTCCGGAGGTGATGCTGCAGCATTTCCTGACCCCATTTCACACGTGAGCCTGTTCGTGTGTGTTCGCACACGGATACGCACACGCTCAGGTTGTAGCTCTAGGCAGCCCTTTGTCCTCAGAGCATCATTGTCTGCTTTCATCCAGACATTGTTTTGCAAACCTTCGGAACCGTAACCTACCGCAGAAATATGCATCTGAAAGTTATGAGACTTACTTCTTAACACCTGGAACTGCCAGCGAGTGATTCAAGCTGGCCCAAAATAGCCGTCATAACAAGTTATGGAATCAGAGCCCCGAATCCCCAGATGAGTAAGTAGCAACTCACTGCCTGTAATTGCCGATGCCGAATAGTCAGAGCTCGTGTTCGCAGCCACCTGTAGCGTCATTTCCAAAGCTCACAAGAACTGACAGGCAGAAAAATACTCCATTTGTCTGTGAACTTTCCAAGTGCCGGGGATCTTCTCATGCCATGACACATGAAGGGTTGGTAATGCTGGCTAATATTCCCAGCTGCCACCAGTCATACCTCAACTGCAGTACCGGCTCGGTCCCAAGGACCAGCATCATCCCATGTAGATCACTGAGGCTGAGCTGTTTTCCCCAGATCACAAAACAGAAGCAAAAGGACCATTTATGACTAACGTTCAATATGAAGCGCTTCCTCCTATACTAGACTAGCATAAAAACATCCCAGAGGATGTTTTTGTCCTGCATAGGGCTCGTCTTTAGAGAAGGTGACAGCCGCAGAAGAATCACAAGCAGAGAGAGCCAGGCCACCACCCTCAATACCAACACATGGAGCTCTCCCCTCTTGCTATTAATCTGGAGATTGATTAATTGCCAGTGCCTGGCTCCTGCCTGTGCCACTGCTCAGGAATCAGAGCTGCCGTGATCATTTCCTGACTCCAACTCCTCTTGAAAACTATTCCAGACCCCAAGTCTGGGCTTTTAAGAAGCTTCAAAGAAGCAGCCTGATAGGGCTATGAACAGGCTTTCGAAAATTAAACTAATTAAGTTCAACAGAAGCCCAGCTTAGTTCTGAACACTTCTTCCCTTGGCTTTAAAGAGAGCCCAGAGACACGAGCTGACTTATTGCTCAGCTACACAGGCTGTTTGAAGCTGGGTGCAATGAACACGCCGTTATTTAGTGCTCAAGCCGACTGGCTTGCAGGACTCGGTCCTACCAGTGACTTTGCTCTGCCCTTGAAGGGGACCTATTCATACCTCACCAGGCCAGTGAGAGGATTAATTAGGTAGTATTCACAAAGTGCTTTGAACATGAAAAACTTGAGCTCTCTGTGTCTCTGTTTACACATCTGTTGAGTATCATAATACCTACCCTAGAGGGTTGACACTAAGCTTATTTATTTTTTGTTTGCAAAGCTCTCAGAGATCCTAGATGAAAAGTGCTGCAGAAGCACGGAGCGTTACTGTTGTTAGCTGGGCATGCACTAGAAACTTCTTGGCCAGCTCTAGATGCCAGGAATAAAGTGGGGAACACGGAGGACCAGCTCTCCATCCAAGACTGGCTTATTCTGGCTCTGCTTCATCAGCAAGTCAGTGAAGGAACAACTGACGAACCAGATTTAAGCAGAGTGGGGGAGGATTCCAGCCAGGGCCAGTGTGCTGGGTTACTGGCACTGCTGTAGCACTGAGGCTGGTTATACTGGTGCCCACACATATGCTTTGGAGAGCTCCCAACAGAACTCTGGCCTTCCGTGGCACAGCAAGGAAGGCTTTTTCAAACATTTGCAGCTACTTTTTGGGAACGGCGCAGCCTATGAACCACAAGACTTTATCTTAATCACCATAAACTAATGGATGTTGGAAGGTGTTTGCTTTTATCATGGGCACTGCCATGTGCCTTCCAGCTCCCAAGGCAGCCGGTGATAAAGCTACCTGCAGGAGGGCAACGGCTGCCTCTTGTTCTTTCTCAGAAGCGAAATGCATCTTCTTCCTGGAGACATCTCGCCCCACCAAACTCTGCTCTGCTCGGCATAATGAGGGCATCACTCTTTGCAGGTAGTTTTTGAAGTAGCTAATTACGCTGTGCTGTGGGAAGCTGCTGCACATTCCTCATGTTCTGGGTGATCCAAGAGAGTTTAGCTAGGAATAATGGGGAAAAAACTGTGCACAGAATATATTAAGCTGAGCATCAGGCAAAGCCTCCTAGCAGGGATGCATATGCATTAGGTGGTGCCTGATGAGAAACTGGAAAGGGATCATTTTAAACTGGACAGGACATAGCAGAAGTGAACAGTCCCCCATGGGTGTAATAACTCTTATTAATCTCTTAAAGCACCTAATATTGGGACGTATCTCTCACTGAAGAGAGAAAAGAGAAAAGGGTAAGAAATAAGAAGACCTTGTTTACACAACTAAAAATGTGTGTGTGCTACACCTAGTTGCAAGGAGTAAGAGGCAAACTAATCATGAAATGACAGCCTGGAATGGAAGAGCTTTAATCAGGCTTGGAAATAGAAGACAATAAACACACCATGTATCCACCGAGCTAGGGCAGGGGACCGAGAAATAGCCTTTGCCTCATCTTACTCCAAAAGCCCGAGAGGTAGAGAAGGAGCAGACACTGGAAACCCTAAACTCTCCAGCCCCTGCTCCCAAGGGAGGAACCTTAGTGAGAGGTAAAAGGAGGACTCCTTTTCACAGTATCGGAAACTCTTGTAACCTAGGGCTTGGAAAAGGCTCTAGGAGCTCTTGGTTTAAATTCACGGAAAGTGAGACAATTTCTTTTGAGTTACAACACCAGCAGACAGCAAAGCACGCGAAAGAGTTCCGGGGATTGTGTCCAGATCCCATGTTGCTCCCACCTCCCAGTGCAGACACATGTGCAGAACAAGGTCAGGGAGACAGGAACATCTGTCTCGAAGTTGACGTCTTTTGCACCTTCTCCTTAACTTTTTTCCCCCCTCACATGATAACGTGGTTTTTATTCCTGGCCAAACACTGGAAAGCATCAGGAATGCGCCCGTGTTTAACTGCTAATAACCAGAAAGCAGAAAATACATTCCAGCATACATGCTCCTTTTTCCTTCCCTCCACTGATACTCTTGGCAGTCTCTTTTACAACCTCTTCGCACTTAGCAGAGCAAAGTTATGCCTCAGACAGCTGACCTGTGCTTGGTTTTTTGCAGGTCATTCTGATCTGTACTTGAATGCTAGTGTTTTTCAAGTCAGCCCTTCAAGTCTCAAAGTATCGCAGTTCTCCAGGGGAGCCGACCAGACGCACTCGGATGGATTTTAGGATGAGATTCCAGCAGGGTTGAGTCTAATCAGCAAATCAGGACTTCGCTTCCTAAGGCTTTTTCTTTGTCTGTTTGTTTAACATGAAAGACAGAGCAGCCCATTTGAATAATGCAGGATTAGGAAGGATAAACCTGACCAGCACATTTTAACAATCTCAGCGCCATAAACCAGTTTCAAGAATCTTAGCGAGCTCCAGGCAAGCACTGCACCATCAAAGCCTGGGGATGTCTGCTCACGGGCTGAGGATGCAGCAGGAGGATGAGAGACAGAGATGATTTGCCTTCCTGCATCCCTGGGAGGCCCAAGAAGAGCCGGGGAGCCCTGGGCTCAATGCTGTACGCAGCTAAAGAAAAAGCTGTGCTGCAAAGAAATGCCATCGTTCAGGGTATCCCTCCTCTGACTGAGCTGCCCGACAGCGTGAGGCTTCTGTGTTCCCCTGGACTTTTAACACTTAATCTCTTCATCATACATGATGGTTCACAAGTGAAAGAGACACACAGAACAAAGCAGGATTACATCACCTTCGCTTCCTTTTGTGGCCAAGCTAAAAACATGAGAACCTGAACAGAGTGAGCCATGCTCAGTGCAGTAGGTGACTGCCCCAAATCAGGGTCTACAAGATTCTCTAACAAATAACCACAGTTAGAATATAAACACAGGCCCAGGTTGAATCCCGCACCTCACAACATCTGACCACCTCTACCTGCTTGACCTGAGCTTCACCCAGCACTCCCCATCCCAGGGAGGTAGGAGTCTGTGAGTGAACAGAATAGATAATTTTCATGTTGTATGTGTTCCAGGCTTTGCCTGAGGCACTCAAAGATAGTCTGTGAAGCTGTCTGGAATCCCTTGGTGTTTGCTGGCAGCTGTCGGTCCCAGCAAGTGGCAGTGATAACTAAGAGCCTAAGTGGAAGAGTGGATTGTAAAAAACTGGCAGGAAGGTTCCCAGCAACGGAGCTAGAGCTAGCTCCTCACAACTGCGGCAACACAGGGCTTTGAATCCACATCCTCCAGCAAAAACAAGAGCTACATCCAGTTCCTTACCTCTAGCAGCATCCAGCTTTGCAAGAAGGTAGAGCTGTCAATTTTTGGCAGAGGAAGGATGAAGTATGAGCCCATGCAGATGCCTGCCTTTAACCCTACTGCCTGCAGCCTCTTGCCCCAGCTGGACTCAGCACAGAGAGATCCCTTCAAACTAAGAGTTGCTACAAGAGCTCAATGACTTCTGTCTATGGAGAAAAGCCAAATTTAAAAGAGGACAAAAAAACATTTAACACACTGATGTTGTTCGTTACCTATTAAATCCAACCACTGTACTGTCTGTATGGTGTTTCTTCTCACGACACCCTCAAAGGAAGGAGAAGACAATAGCAACCTGATACTCAGAAAAGTCTTGCATCACTTGGAGTGATATCCAGGCAGCCTAAATCCCACCCCCATGCTGATGCTGTGCTTTCTGTCAACTGATTCCAGTTTTCACAAGTACCTTCCCCAAAGGAACCTGAACTTGGAGCTCTGGCTTTGGCCCAGGTCACAGAGCCAGTGCAGAGCAAGGCATGACACACTAACCACTGGACCAGCCCTCCCCACAAGCCCCTAAGTGCGTTTTCGAGATACTGCTTTGGATAAACTTCGTTGGACAGGATCATAAATTCTGTCTAAACAAGAATTAATGATACTAATAATGAAGAGACCCCACAAATCTTCAGTGAAACCAATGAGTATTTTGGGAGACAAATGACTCTATTACTGAGGCTATCGGAGGAGCCCTGAACCATAGCCACAGCGAGCATGAAGCAATGGTGCTCCCTGAGGCTAAGGGAATGGTGCCAGTTCACTTCCCCAGAAGATCTATCCCCTTTGGAGTTTTTCAGAAGAGCCTTCAGAGGCTGTACATGCTCTGTGCTTGTCTCCGGGTCACTATAAATGACAATAAGTAATCACCACTCTTGCAGTAAACTCAGTACATCAAAGGCCTCACCTGTTTGCTCAACATTTTCCATGGAAATGGGGCTGTGGATCCAAACTCCCAACTCCGTTCCTGTGTGCACTGAATTATGCAAAATGGTCTCTTCAAGATAGAGATATCTGCCACTCCTGGCTACCCTGAAGTCAATCCCTCGATTGTACAATAGTTGATGGGCAGGCTGAGAGACGTGAACGGCAGAGTAATTGAAGCAATGTCCCGTTGGTGATGAAGGGATCATGCAACATCTGTATTATCCTGCAGGTCTCTGCTAGTCGATCTTTTCTCTCTTACCCTTCAGTGCCCACACAACCCAAATACCAAGACAAGCAAAGAGCAAAACCCTAAAGCCTCATCCCACAGGAGTGTCCGGCGTGGCAGAGCCGCGCATGGCTGCAGTGGGATGGAAACATACAGTAGAGAGCTCTCAAAAATAATCTACTGAACGTATGTTTATACATCTAACTAAACCAACAGAGACAAAACACGTACATGCCTGTACACACATACCCAGCACACGTGGTTATGCAGAGCTCAGCATCACAACAAACTGGAGTTGTGTGTTCCTAGGACACATGAACGGATGGCTTTGAGTCCAGTGCAGGACCTGACTCTCCCTAGGAGAGGAGACAGCCCTTGCTTCTAACAGTGAGGTCTCCAGTCTGAGAATCCCCAGAAGCTTTCCCATTCCAGACTGAACACACTTTGCAGGAGCCTCCAGGCTCACCCTGGATATTGTGGGTGATTCAGCAGCACCAAGGGGCTTTCGAGTGCAGCCACCTGCTGAATCAGCAGTAGAAGACAAAGGCCACGTCCTCTCCTCAGCAGAGGTTTCCAAGCCTTCTGTCACTTACCCCTGCTGCAGGATCGAGGGTTTCTGTTATACTGTTAAAAATATAGAAATGAAAATAGCCCCTGAGCTCATCCATTTTCAGACTAGCTAATTTGTCCCCAGGGACTGGCTGGAAGGGACAGGGGGAGGGAACCAGCACAGTCTCTCCTGTTATAAAAATAACAAAAAGTGATGAATGACCCTCACTGCTCAGGATGGGAAGCAGCAGGTTTTTTCAGCCTGAGATAAATTACTCCTGTCACAGCAGGTAGCAGAGTGATTTACCCACAATATACCCAGGCCAGCTCCTCGGTGACCTGGCTTTACCAGCCTCGCTTATCTCATCTCCAAAGATTTGGTCTTGTTTAGTATCAAAAGGAGACCAATTGGGGAAACAAGAGGTGAAGCTGTCTCTGCTCGCAGCAGGCGGTGGGGCTGGCCAGCCGGGACATGAGAAGACGTGTGTATATCACCCTGTGCTGGCTGGTGTGAGTGTGCAGAGCTCGTACAGGAGCCCATTTGCTGCGCACAAAGACAACAGACTCCATCACTCCTAGCAGACCCATACACGTCTCCATATATTCCTAAGCGCCATCTATTGGCATTTCTTCCTCTGAACATTCTGCTAAGCCACGCACAGACAAGCAGCGTCGTCTTCACAGCTACTAACAAGAAGATTTGGACTCGGATGGAAAAGCCAACGGCACACAAGAGACAAGCCCAGCACTCAGTGCCGGGTTTGAAAAGGGCTGGCTGGGGTTTTTCAGGTTGTACGTGGAACGCTCATTATCTGCCAGCCATCTAACCCCACATACAAACTCAGATTCATTTATTCAGGACAAGGGAATTGATAGATTTAGTTCAATTTTCTTTTCGTAAGCCTCCCTCCGCGAGCTACATTTCTCTTTCCAATGATGTGCGGATGGAAGAATAAACTTTTAAACTCAGGAGATCAGACCTGTCAAACAATCTCCTCTGCTCCCCAGGATGGGAAGGGAACTGGGCGGAGGGGGGCTCCTGGCTAAGGATGCAGGCTTTGCAGGTAATTTGAGGAAAATTGCTGCAGCCAGTCATGTGCTGGAGGCCAACACACCGAGCATCAGCTCCTTAGCTCTCCAGCCACTTCTTCCACAGGAGGTTTCACAGAATAGAATCATAGAATCTTCGAGGTTGGAAAAGACCTTTGGGATCATCGAGTTTCATTGTGCTTTTAACTCATTCATTTGCAGTGTCTAACGGAGCGTGAGGCAGAATCCCCCCGAGCAACAGCCAAGCACAGGCACAAATAGAGTGGGGAGAAAGGTATGAAAAAGAGACATTGAGACAAATATTTATGGGAGAAGAGAAAGCCTAGACTTGTGGGAAGAGAAATTGTACGGAAAGTAACTAAAGAACTGCAAGCATCTCTTGTGATAGTTAGTGACACCCCAAAAAGACATTGATTTGGATCTGAGTCAGTCACACCTTGGAGATCGTGCTTGCTGGGCTCTGGTGAGCTTTCCTTCACCCAGCTTTTCTGCCATCCCACACAAAGCTGTTTTCTTGGCATACCCGCGTACAGGTGTCTTAGTGATGTATACAAGGAACACGTGGACATTACATCTCTAGATCTTCCTTACCCACAGATACGCTTCACAGCTGAGGCACACCTCTGAGGGGGATCTATTCACACACATGAAGTCATTCTTATTTCCCCCTCTACCCATCTTCCACCATGACCCACCATGGAGGTGAAAGCAGCAAACCCACTCGACTTGCCTTTATGAAACCATCTCCCTCCTCTCGTTCCACTTCTTTGTTCCAGTTTGAGAGCCAGACGATGAACATGGTGCAAGCAGAGGCCAGCCAAGCTCTGATCAATAGTATTCAACAATAAAGCAACCAGCCCTTTTTCACTCTTCTATCTAACTTTCGGCCTTCCCATCACTGTGCTGAGAGGGGCGAGGATTGAAAGCCCTCTCCTGAAGGGCACAGACTGGAGAGCAGCTGGCATTGTAGTCTCGCAAATGAGAGCAGCACACAAATAAGAAGATCCCTAGAGAGTTTGGAGTTCAGTTCTGAGTCACAGCCATAAATCCAGGCAACTAATGCGAGCCTGAGCCAAATTATTCAGAAAATAATAATTTTGGGGCTAGATGCTGTTCCTGCGCAGGAGCTGCAAGACCCAAAGGGACAGGACAAGAGAACCCCAGACACATCAAAGAGCTAGTGGAGGGATAAGCATTTGATTTTAAATCAATTTCCTAGCCAAACCCTCTTTACCAGAGTGAAATGTGATGTCCCAAGCATGACAGAGAAGGTGTTAATTCCTGTGTAAATAGGGTGTGAAATGCCACAACATCAGACAGGGTTTCTACGCACTTTGCTAATTACGTTCTCTGCCGGTTTGCTCTTTAAGTCATATTTCACGTTGATGCAAACTGCATGGGTAGGACAGGGCTCTGCTTCAGAAAGCAATGCAGAATTTTTAGACTTGAGTGGAAAACTTGCCAGAGGCTGTATTGTCAGAAGAGGGAAAAGAAAATAACATATGATACAGCACCATTACTATAATTAGTTATTTTTCATAGTCGTAAGTCATAAATCCTACTCGGGGTTTACAGAGATGGACAAACAGCATTAGCACAGGCACAGTGGGCATGAATTTATTCCTTAATCTGCTGCATTAACTTTTCCATCTGAACAAGACCACGGCTACAGCAGTCAGAGGAACCAAGAGACGTGTGATGATCCTACCTCAGCCTTTCATGGCCCATTTACTGTCTCCTCCTCAGCCACAACAAGCCTTGTTTGGAGCTTTGAAAATAGAGCAGGGCTTCTGACCCTCCCAGGGTCTTCCAGGGTTAATAAGCCAAGAGGTTTGTGTGCAAGGAGTAAATATCCTCATTTAGCGTGATACTCTGCCTAGCACAGACCAGAGACCTTCCCCCATACTAACGTCTGCTGGAACAAGAGCAGCCTCTCAGAAAATTATCTGAATTTGATAGAAAGTCTGCATTTGCAGAGTCCATTACAGTCCTTGGTCAGTTGCTCTAGCAGTTAATTATCTTTAGAAGCAAAAATATGGTTTGAATTTCTCTCAGCTGAGCTCCTTATCCCTGGACTTATTCTTCTTTTATCCCAAGAAAGCAGAAAGAAAATTAGCTTTATTGACTTACAGCAAGTTACTCTTCATTTATTCCAGGTATGCACAAAGAGAATCAGCCCCACTGGAGTTACTGCTGATTTACAATAGGTAAGTAGGTACACAATTACTTCTGGTGATTTACAACCGAGTTACCTGTTATTTATTCTAGGTATTTAAGGATATATCCACAGGGGGGCCCTACGGAAAATTAAACCAAATTAATTTTGAAGTAGATTAGTTAAACTGTGTTAGACCATGACACAAACCCTCCTCTTCAGAATTAAAGAGGCCTTAATTCATTTCAGTTCATCTTAACTCCTTCCCCAGCCAGAAGAAACTCGGCCCAAGTGGTGGTACCAGGGAAGTGCAATGACCAAGCAGGAGGAAAATCAACCCTGCTCATCTGAAAAGGATTAATCACTGTTTTGTAACGGGGAGAAGAGAATAAGCCCTGCTGACCTCGGTGATGCAAAAACTCTCGCTTGCCTATCTTTCACTCTTACTCCCTTAATCTTCCTTGCTCCACATCTTCCCCTCTGCTGCCCTTTCTCACAACGTTTCTCTTCTGTTCCAAGCTCCCTCCTTCACCATCTCAGCTCTCGCACCTTTTTCCTCGTGCGTGCAGGAGAGCAAAACCTCTTCCTTTCTCCTTCACTGACTCGGCTTTTCTCTTACATCTCATGTCTTCTCTGTGACCTTTTTTTCTCTCACTGGTGCTCTCCCAGGCGTGCCCAGGAAGACAGCCAGTAGTGGGAGATGCTGGAGGACCTTCTAACAAACAGTTCTCAAGGAAAAATACCACAGGATCAGCCTACCCAGAAGATAGGTGAGGGGTGTTTCTGAAGGGCTCACCTCGAGACAACTGGAGGCCAAGTGCACTAAAGGAAATATTGCAAAGATCATGAAGAAAACAGGGGGAAAGTTTCACAATATGCAGCTCTTGGCCCTGCTCTGCTGAACAGGGTGAATTTAACCTTCAGCGAATTACAGTACAGTCCAACTGGGCCTGGCTTTTTGTGGGGGTTTTTTTGGTTAGTTTTGTTGTTTGGTTTTTTTCATATATATATAACCTAATTGCAATCTAAATGCAGTAGAGCCCAGAAGCAGCAGAGCAGCCCAGCAGCATCTCTTAGCACTAGCTGCTGGGTTATGAGCAAGGGAGACATTTATTGCCCCATACATTCCTGGGATAATCACTTGACCGACTCAGCCCATGCACCATGCTTCCCAGATAATGGGCTAAAGCATCAATTATTAGTCCAGCTACACCTTGTGAGTAGCTTGGAAACTGCAGAGCCAAGTAGCACCTGAGTCCTGAGTGCCGCAGCCTTCCAGAGGAGAAGCAAGAGTAAAAACTCCTTAAACGGATAGAACAAAGTTTGGGTTTTTTTCCAAAGACACAAATGAGATTGGCAAGGCCCAATTCCTGCTAGATTTTAATGAGACTTAAGTACTTAAGCTGCTCAGGAAATCTCTACCGACAATAAGCGCACCATGGGTTTCGTACGTACCCAGTGGTGTGGATCTTTGGAAACCAGAAAAAGCAGCAGGCTGCTCGGGCTGAAAAAATACTCTTCTCTCCCACCTCACCACAGTCTCTGTCCATCCAAAGATCTAATTGACTTGTTGAGCACAACAGAAAGTTCCTGTGTCCCCATCGAAACTCCTGGATTTACAGTCCGCTCTGTTGCCAGTTCACCCGAGAGCTGGGGGAGCTGTTTTCACCACTCTAACCCAGTTTTCCCAGGAGGATAACAGTCTGGGCCCTGCAATCACGATTCTACAGTACGGTCGGCTATTGGCGGTTGCAGATCATTATTGATCTAAGTAGCTGAGATCCTATATAGTTTCCACAGTGCACAGCAAAACTGCCCTCGCTTGGAAGGTCTCTGTCTGGCTAGAAATGAAAGGCAAAAGGAGAGAAGACAAAATAATTCACCTTGCATCGTACAAGAGTCAGACAAATACAAGGGACCAGGCATCCTCCCTGGGAGTCCAGGCTCCTTTGAACACAGCGAAAACACCACATTCAAGACATGACACATCCCAACATGACACAGCAGTTAGATGGTGTAGAAACTGCTGGTGTTGAGGAGTATATTCTTCCTCTCATGCTAAAAGCCCGTGGCAGCCTCCTCTAGGACACTCTCCTCCACTCTCCAGAAAGCCCCTTCCATATTCCCTAGTTCTGGAAGTCAGTCATCCCACCACCCCACACTCTGCTGGGTGAAGATCTTCCTTGTCTCCATTTGGTGGCTTTCCCCAGGGCGAAGAAGATGCTCTTTGTCTGGCATTTAGGAGGAATCTGTTCAGCCACGCTCAGGCATAATTAATCCAGGTGAGTATCAAGAGAAAAGGTAGACATAATTATATGGCCATGCTCGAGAGTTAACCCTGCGTTAATTGATTACACAAAGCTTCCTCTGAAGACTGTGGCCCCAGGAATTGCTGCCACCTCCACCTTCCATAGAGCTGCTGTTGCAATTCCTTTCACCTTGAGAGGGGATTATGACAAGGTCCATCTTCAGAACAGGTCTTATTAAGAAACAAGAAATAAATGTGTGGAGATTAAACTCAAAAGTCTAATGAATATTATCGGGATGATTCCCTAGTGAGGCTCAACAGAAGAGCCGGACACACTCATGCCATTATCGCTATTAGAAAGGTGGCAGCGCCAGGACCAAAGGGCAGCCCCTGCCCTCAGCTGCCTGTAATGGGTCTGGTGCACTTGTACAGTGCCTGAAGGCAGGATCCCAGCAGGGTGGATGATCCGGGCATGAGCACCAGCACTGGATCAGCCTCGTAAGCGATCCAGTCATGGAGGTGGAGCCGGTGGAGCACAGATGGTTGTGGGCTGCTGGTTCAGAGCACAAGGCTGGACTCAAGCAGTATCGGAGCTGGAACAAACCCCACTGCCACCTGCTTCACAGAAAGGCTTCCAAGGGATTGAAAATGTGTTTCTTGTGGGGCAGATGCCATTTGGCCTCACCCCCCCACTTGTCCCACACAAAGTCCCATGAAGTCACAGGCACGTGATGGTGGGCCTCGCCTAAGACAGGTCTGTCCAAGCAGGGAACTCTGCAGCGGGGTCAGTCACAAGGCTTTGCCAACCCTCACACGTTATACAAGCCATCCAAACAAGGTGCACGTTCAGGATTTCTAGGAGAGGGAAGGCAATCAGAACAGAGGAAAAGCAGCTGATTCCTTTACTCCCGAGCGTGCTGCCGTGAGCAGCTCTAGGGGAGAGGCGCTGTGAGCTGGCAGCTCTCAGTCCTGGCTCTACCCACCTCCCAGGCCCATTACTCTCCTGGCAAATCTGATGGCTTTTCAATGAGGAAAGCTTTGTTCTGCCACCAGAATTGTTTATTTTCTCCAGAAGCTGCGCGATAAATCAAGCTGACACATCCCAGCCGCCATGAAGCCTCCTCAGCTGTAAGAAGTGTTGTGCAAGGTTTTGTCTGCGCTGCTTGGTACATTCTCAACAGTTAACTTCCATTTGCAACAGTGACTTGAGCAAGCTGAGATTGATGAGGGTGACAACGCCAACATCCCCCACCTTCTCCCCGTTCACTTCAGGCAGGGAAATCCATCCTGGCGGTGCTACTGCCGCCCTCCACAGTACTTCCAGGATCAGGCCAGAAAGCACACCCAATACAGGTTGTGTGTGTTAACTCTGAAATCCTAATTACAATTCTCAGAGCACAGCCACCCCAGCGTCCCCAGGAAACCCTGGGCGACATTCCCAGCTGACGCAGGTCAGTGCAGAACCGCAGGGAAACCGCTCTCACTGGCGCCAGAGAGAAATCCAGAGCTCTAAAGCACAGCTCCTTTGTTCCTGCTTTGGACAAGACTGACAAGGTGACCGCTCATGTCCCATATGAAGATAAACAGCTGAGAATTTCTAAAGAGGATCATAAAGGCTGCCCAAGCTTTGCATGCTGCAAACGTCACGAGTTACAGCTAGAAATGCCTCTATACCTGACTTCTCGCTGGAGTTTCGTCCTTCAATTTATCTCGCTCTCCTATGTTC
Source organism: Todus mexicanus (assembly GCA_013389965.1). Taxonomy (NCBI): domain Eukaryota; kingdom Metazoa; phylum Chordata; class Aves; order Coraciiformes; family Todidae; genus Todus; species Todus mexicanus. Next base: position 14,339 of record WEIS01089794.1, on the reverse strand, counting down.
TAAATGAGCTACCTGAATTTAAGCCACCCTAAATATGTCCCATGAAGACAAAGAGCCTAATCCATATTTCAGGGCCCCAGATACTGTTCTGATGCAAATACTCATAATAACCAGAAGTTGTTGTATCAGCCAAGCTCTCAGCAAACTTATTCTAACAGATACCTGTGCAAATTTTAAGATCTGGGATAGGCACAAGATCGAAGTGTGTGTCCTGGTGTAAGCGTCAGTACCCACATGGTTCCACCTGTGATTTTTAAAAAAATATACGTATTTTCTCAGTAAATCAGCAGCTCTGAGTTCACACAATCCCTTAATCCCCGGGTGGAAGATCCCCATTATCTGTCCAGTACAAGGCACATTATTAACGGATTACGTCTGCAGCAGGTAAAGGTCATTTTTAATGCTTTTAATGATTTAAAAATGGATTTTGCTGTCAGATTTACTATTTTCAAGAAGCTTGGCTGTGAAAACCCTACCCAGTAAGTAATATGCATTAAAAGGTAGAGATTCAACTGGTTCAGTTCTCCCAAACAGAGCTCAGAAGGGATGAACTGTAATGGATCATTGCCCTGTGGAGATTTAGAAGCCAGTCTCAGCAGAAAATACAGGCCAGATTTTCAAAGAACCTTCAAAATTAAAAACTTGCCTTTAAAGAGCCAGTTTATACACATCTGCGCCTCTGAGTGTGTAGCAATTGGGTTCAGGTGGACAAATACCACCTTGGGCTGCACAAATATCACAGGGCATCGTTTATTTGGTCTCTTCTGCATAAATTTGGCTGGAAAGTACAAACATCTTCCTGCCCAGCCTTCTGATGTGATCACATCGTGTTTGCTCATTCTGTGGAAAAGTTCTTAAACCTCCCTCCAAGCAGATACCTCAAAGTCTGACCCACACACAAAGTTTACTGCTCGGGTGTCTTTTGAAGCCTGGTTTCATTCTGCCAACACAGGAACTTACACTGACCAAAGTAATCCAAGAATTCTTCCCCAGCTCCTTCCTATCTTCACCTTTTCTGTTCCCCATTTCAGGACAGCCGCGTCGCTCAGCCCTCTCCCAGCAACAGGACAGCAGAAGGGACAGGAACCTGTTAGCCTTGAAAAGATCTGCTGCTGTCACTGCTGTTACTCAGCTTCTTACCTTGAGAGGTGACACTCTGCAGGTCCAGAGCATCAGTGAAGGAAGCCTGGAAGACAAGAGCTCCACAAGGCAGTGCCTTACGATAGGTCTGGTCAGCCAGTTCCCAGGGACCAAACAGGGCTGGCTGGCCACAGGTCCCTTTATCCCTTCAGGACACACATCTCAGCAGTACACTATGGACCATGAGATGCCCCAGGTCGGATCTGAAGTTCTGGGGGTCAACAGGTAGCTCTTGTGCTGACCTCAGAGGAACATGGTCCTGACTTCCCAGGAGCTGCCTCTGGCTGGTGACCCACCCGGCTTCGAAGATTCCCTCAAAAGCAGAAATGACAAACAGCAGCTCTTCCTCAACAGTCACTGAGATGAAATGACTCATTATTAAGTATGATCCTTTTCAGATTCTCACCCGAGCCATTAAACTGGAAGCACTAAAGCTCTTTGCTTCGTATGGTATTTTTTTTCTTTAATATTATTATTTAAACTTTAAGCCCAGCTACACGGTAGCTCTAAATAAAAGGAGAAGAGAGACAATTGCAGCTTCATTACCAGGCTCCACACAGCTCCCCTAAACTGCATTTCTTCTTTCAAATGTCCCCAGTCTTTTTTCCTGTACTGTACAGCATCCCTGCCTCTCCAACAGGAACTGCATCATTGATGAGGAACCCTTCTGCTTCTCATTAATGCTGAGAAGTCAGAGTGGTGTGAGCTGTGCAGCCAAAGTGACCCAGCTGTCGATGACAAGGAACAACACCATGAACTTGTTTAGACTTATAATGCTGCACCTCAGTTCATCTCCTGTCACACCCACACAGCAAGGAGATCTCAGCAGGGACTTCGTGACTTCCAAGATCTGGCATTTCCCTCTTCCCAAAGAGTCCAGGCTTGATCGGCCAGAACGTCACAGCCAGTCATGGAGTGCACACCTTCAAATCTTGCAGGAAAATCACGTTCCATCCTGAGATCTCAGCTAAGGTCAGAACAAGCTCCGCTTCCCGGCGTGCACAGCCTGGGAAAATATTGCTTATTCATAGGGTTACATGCACAGACCTTTATGCAAATGCAAACACTTGTCATTGGAGGAAGTCACACTAATGCAACACTGCTGGAGAAAAGTCCTCAGGGGAGTAACAGGAGTGTCCATTAAACGGAAACCAAAGTGTCAGCTCCTCAGTAGGACAATGCTCTCATCCAGATTTCCCCTTCGGGCAGGATCGCAGTAGCCACAGCACTGCAGAGTCCTCCCTGATCAGGGGAGAAAACAGCAGGCTGCAGCAGTCCCTCGCTATTCTGCAAGGCCTCGTCTGTCCTAGAGAATCAACTTGTCTTATCTGAGCAAAGGCAAAACTCTTTGGCAAGGATCCAGTCTCCAACACAAAGCCAGAATAACCCATTGGAAGGAGTGGAAATCGGCCAGAGGAGCTGAGATCAGCACCTGGCCCAGGCCACTCAGCAGTTACTCGGCACACGGTGATTTTATGAATGTGGCATTTTATCTTCGCAATCACATTAGCCCCGTGCTCAGGCTCCGTTGTGAGCCTTCGTTTCCCGAAGCACAGCGTCTTGGGATATGTCACGAGAGCAGTTGAAGGCTTTTCACTCCGAACCACAAGCAAGCTGGTTAGGGCTCCTCAGCAGATGATGCTCAAAGTTGCCCGTGTTGCCTGGCGTCTTTCTTTGCAAATCCCCTGTTGTGAGGTCACGCGTGTGCAGACGCGCATGTGCCCATCACACAAACAACTGCCCATGGAGCATGGACTGGATGTTCTAAGAGTGTGTCAAGATCTAAGGATTTCTGTAACCACGCAGGTGTAGCAGTACGAGCAGCTAGCGTGTGCCAACTGCCACTGTGATCATCACCAGGACCAGGAGACAGACCTTCACAGCCAGAGGTGCGACTTGGTACTACAGATTCAGAGGAGATCAGACCAGAACGCTACCGAGACAAGCTATGCTGGTGTCAAACCGCGCATGGCATTGGCATGGGATCATCTGCACCTTTAAGGCTACCATGCCTTAAACCTGTGACTGACTAATCCTGACTCCTGGGGACCTGGCCAAGCACAGCACTAGAGATCCATGTTCTGCAGAACCCAGGGCAGTTTAGCTTAGATTGCGTTTTGCCCAAGTTCGCACCAAGACGTACTTAGGTCGCGAGAGAAAAACGCCATTGCTAAGTTGTAAGATTTTCTTATTCCCCCCAGAAAAGAAGTTTCTTGATTTAGTGGTATTTAAAGGAAAGAAAAAGTAACCTTGGAGTGGCAGGGAGCGCATTAGAATAGCAGCACCCACAGCCTGAGTACAGGATCATTAGTCATTGTTTTCCTCCCTGATTTTCCCCAAGCTATTTTGTTTGTATATATCAAAACATGACTGATTACACTCTGGAAAAGTAAAGATTCTGTTCAACTTTCCCAACATAAATTACAATTAATGGCCAGAGTTTGACTTTAAGGCAGTTGTTTCTAAAGATTTTTTTTCAAATATCATTTGAATGAACCGCAATGACGAAGTAAGTGCCTGACCCTGCAGGGATGTTGTCTGCCCTTGTGGGTGGCAGGCAGGAACCCGAAGTACTCAGCACATTGCAGAATAAGCCCAGAAAAACACCGCTTGACGTGGTGAGGCAGCAGCGTGGCACCTTCCTTCTGCTGCTTGACTGGTTCACTTGGTCCCAGGTCTCCAACCCGTGCTGCTGGGCTCCACAAAGGCTGCCTCAAGGTTTGGCCAGTGGATTTTATTTACAAGTACTTCCAGCTGATCCCTCTCCTACTTCAGAGCAACATGGACAAGTCAGCCCAGGATCAGGCCCGTACCATCTGAGCATGTGGGTAACAATCACTGCATTAGCAGGAAGTTAAATCATTAATTCAGAATACTTCAGGATGGCTTTGCTAAGTGCTTCAGGACAGGGGAACTTGAAAACACCACGGAGTAGTCACATCGCACTACTCGCTTAGCGTTTGCTATTATTCATAACAGAATCACCCGCTATCGGATGTAGCTGTGTGCCTTTTAAGTGGAAAGCGTTTTAAAGCAAGTAACCCCTTCCATTTGTAATTTTTCAAACAGTACATAAAAATATAATAACGCATCGAGTCTGCACAAGTGTTCTATGGGCTATTACGCACTTGAAACTACCCTTGAGATGAGGCACACGTTAAACAAAAAGAGCTTTTAAAAATAAAATCATTTTGCATCTAGATAGCATCTTCCTGCTCTGCCGGTGCTTCACAAACTCAAATCATGCCCTATAATAATCCTTTTGATTGCAAAGTAAATGAAGAACAGTCTTTAACGACCAGACGCCGAAGCGCTGGGACTGCCTGACAAGCGCAGCACAGCCAGTTGGCAAAAAGGTTCTTTCAAGTTCTTCATTCCCAGTTTGTGACACCCACCTGCTACAGGACAGTCACACAGAGACCTGGGCAGCTGAGAACCTGGATAAGGCTCCAGTAGAGCTGGTCCCACCATGGAACACAAGTTTTGTTCATGGTGTCTAACTAGAGATTCAGCCACAGGATGCAGAAGGAAAAAGGCCACTAGTAATGCTGCTCAGAACCATTATCTGCTGCTAATGAGCGTGCCAGGGCGGGAGGTTTCTCAGATAGGTCCTAAAGGACATTTGCAAGTAATGCTTGGTGGCTCCTGTCTGTCCTAGCCAGATAGCTCAGGGCATTACTCACAGCAATTACTAAGCAGTTTGCTGTAACCATTTAAGTTATAATGGTAAATAAACATTAGCGATGTTACAGGCCAGATCAGGGAGCCACAGTTCTTTACCCCTAACTGCAGATTGTGGCCTTGTAAGTTTATTTACAATGTCAACTGTGTACTGAAATAAATGAAAGCCTTTCATTTCTGTAGGGACCTTCTCTATCCTGAATCCATTACTCCAGTCAGACAGCAGGAGTCAAAAATCATCACATTTCCTGGCAATTGAAAAGTTACATAACAAATTTGTTTATCCCCAGCTCCTGGATCTGGCAAACCACCATCACTTTGTAGATGCCAGGCAAGGAGGTTAGAGGATAAAGAGAGAGGCACCCTTGTGCAGTGAGTGGCAGCCAATGTTATCACCACACTGAGACCACCCCTGAATCACAATAACGAGACTTCCCCCTGCTCTCAGATACGTCACTGCTTATACTTTATTTTTTTTTCCTTTGAAGATGTAAAAAGTGGGGGTTCTCTGGCTGTGATGGCAGACATCTCTGGCTGTGACTTTCTGCAACATTTTGATACCCCTTTTCACCAAGAACAGCTACCTGTCAGGTTAGAATCTCAGATCTGCCTGTAGAACGCTTCACGGTGAGACAAAGGACGTTAAAGAGGTGAACATCCTCCTGCTTCTCTGAGCAGCACAGCCCAAGAGAGGCAGGAGTCAGACAGGTGGTCACTGTTGGCCAACAAGAGACTTTATGACATAGAAATAAAGGGGAAACCAGGAAGAGTCACGACAATACTGCACCTGAAAACACAAAGTACTCCCGGCAGTCCTCCCCTCATCCCACCCGTGCCATATGAAGAGAAATAAAGCAAGATGTGTCTCCATTCATCCACAGAAGGCAGACACAGGCACAGTGCAAAGACATGTTTCTCAAAATGATCCCTTCTGTTTGGAGAGCAGCCTTAAGGAGATTTTTTCTAACCCAGGGATAGCGAACAAATCTGTACTCGCATGTTGTGGAGCCAAAGAACCAACCCTAGGCGCTATCTATAACAAGCTCTGCCAAGCAACATTCAAAGCCCATCAGTTCCTGCAGCCAAGATGTGCTGGCTGGGGCCACCATGTCATAACCAGGTCCATTCGAATTGGCTTGAATAATCCTCTTGATAGACAAGAGCAGGAGAAGGAAAAGGAGAAACTGCCCCATAGTTTGGCCCGAAGCAGCAATGGATCTACAGCCTGATTATGCAAAACACAAGCAGAGAAAAATTAAGTCAAAAGGGGAAGAAAATTGTTTTTGTTTGTGCCAGCATCACGCAATAAAAGCAGCTCTCTCCTTCCCTGCAGCAGTCATTTTGTTGTTGAGCTGTGTTTTTCTCTTCCCCTGACCCTCCCCTCTGCATTTTGCACTGGATAAACACTGAGAAAAGAAAGTTCAGCCAGTAGCCTTCCACAGAGTCCAGCACCTCCCAGTGTCCCATTCACACAGCTCATTGCTCACTGGGGCAGTTCAAGGACCACCTGATGAGAATGAAGCCTTGCTCTGCTGCCCACTGGACAAGTTTTCTTCCCCAGGCTTTTGTCCCTCCTGTTTTTCAGGGGAAGACACTCCGCGGGACCGGAGTTTGTTGTGCTGTTGATGTTTAAAGGACAATGAGCTCAGGAAACTGAGGGGGAATACCCTCCGCTGCTGAGTTAAATATAACCGCTCAACTAAAGTCCATGTTGTCTTTTCAGAGCTGGATCTGACCTACTCAGGATATTCGTTCAGGGGTTCAGAAAGAAGCAAGAGCCCCCATTTTCCTCAGCAGCAACTTTCCCTAACGGCTTCAGCAATCACTTGTTACTTTGCTTGACACGACCTGACTTACTTTAGAGGCTATTCTAATAAGTACTGGTTCCTGCAGCATCAGTTCATTTGCTGCTTCCCTAATTACATCACTTTAGTCCTCTGGTTCAGAAATCCTGTCCAGTCTATGGAGTGTTAATAATGCTTTTCCTCATGGCCCAACATCAGCAGCCCTCCAGTTTCAGGAATCTATCAACAAGCCAGCTCTGTGCTTTTGCTCCTCTGCCGCTTGCTGCTCTGTCTCCTTTATGGCCACTTTCATCCCATTTCTCTGCTCGCTGCGAATCTCCCTCCAGATGAAAAACTGGAGAATGAACTTGCTGTTCAGAAGACGGTTGCGATTCCCTACTTGCTATCTTTGAACGTGACTTCCATCTTCACGCACTTAACGCCCACCATAAGTAAAGCTTAATGACTTGCTGCAGTTGCATTAATAAACTTCCTGGGTCGGTGCGTGTCAAGTTTTCAGAATAATGCATGGGATTGGCATAGGAGGTATAATCCTTGCTCAGCATGTGATTAACAACTGTTATCACGGCTATGAAAACAGGAACTTTGGTGAGTAATTATCGAGCTAATAGAGACACTGGGTGTCTCAGCAGGAACAGATAAAAGTGCTACACTGGCACTTTGGCAGTAGGAGCCTATCTAAAAGCAGCATGTGGCTGGAGCCCTGCACCCGGTGGGGAGCGTGAGGCAGGGCTGACACGTGAATCTGCCCAGATCTCCAGCCAAGACCCACTTCCTTGCCCCAGCTGACCCTCCAAAGCCTGTTTGTGCAGCTACGATCCAGCTAATGAGCAATGGTTAGTGGTGTACCCACTGGTAACAGCTCAGTATCATCATGCACGGGGGCTGGCTCTCAGCCTAAGCTCATCTACAGTCTTAATTGTGCTTAGTATTTCCTGGCTGATCCTCCTCGACCCCAGCCTTTGCTGTCTCCACCCTCCAGAGTCATTCCAGCCTTTCGCATCCTGTTTGGAGCTGTTATCCCAAACCCTTCTGGGTTCCAGCCAATTTCAGTGAAGATTTAGTGATTTCTATCAGTTAAAGTTCAACCCCAAGACTCAGACCACTGTTAATCACAAATCTCTTCCTGGCATAAGCCACATCTACACAAACCTGCAGCTACTTCTGCTGCTGAGCCCCTGAGCCGTGTCCCACAGATCCTGCAGGTCAGGCTGCAGCTCAGGAAGGGGCAGCCCTGGGTGCTGGCGATGCTCATTTATGGGGCTGCTCCATGAAATCTTCCATCCAGCTGGGGTCATTCTGTGATTATCCGACTTAACAGACTCAAAATGGCAGTAGACTGAAGCACAAGGACAAGGGAAAACTAGAATAAGGTATGTACAAACACACAGGAAAAGAGAACTTCTGGATTAGAGAGAAAAATAATACAAAAATCAATAATCGCCATGTCAGTGTGACCCTTTCGCTAAGGATGAGTGTGCAGTGACATTAATGCCACTCAAAGAGGCACGTGTACTATCTCCACCACCGAGTCAGGGCTCAAAAGCTTGAAATCTTCTTCTCCGTTTGTGTTCAAGTCCTGAGAGAGGAAGAACAGATTGAGCTCCTCCATGCCCTGACCACGGTACATAATTGATCAAAAATAATGACTCCTCTTCCAAGCGGTTGTTTGGTTCTCTGCATCGTGTCACAACGAACACAAAAGAAGACCATTTTTAAAAGCAACACTGATGAGATTCACACTAAGACACAAAAAACAAAGCCTAAATCAAACTGAAATTATGGTCAGGATCATTTATTTCCTTTTTTTTGTTGTTGTTGTTGTTGTATGTCAGCCTCTAAGAGCCACTTTGATTATTGTTTATCTTGGAAGGGAGGGGGAAAGCTGGGTGATTGCATTTGCATTTCTTGCACTGCAAGGAAGCGTCTCATGGCAAAGACAAACCCCTCGATCTGCGTCTCCTGGATCCATACCAGCATCGCAAAGATCGCATCCTACCCAGGCTTTTCAAAGGTAATAAAGATGCCTGCCAAACATCTCGAGATCACACCGTGCTATTCCCTGCAACACCGACAGCTAAAAATATTCCAGCAGCAAAATTCTCGTTTTTACTGTAAAGCTGAAGGAAAAATATTCAATCTCCTCTTGTGCTTTTGTGAAAATAGAAGCGTTAAGAGAGAGAGCTCCGAGAATCCAGACGCTTGCTCTCTTTTAGATGCTGACACAAAACTTTCTTGGCCCCTACCTCTGCCTCCTGGGTATGGGATGCACGGTGGGGTGACTTTTGGGCGATGAACACTTGTCCACCTTATCCTGGAGATTGTTTTAAGCATATTCATTACAAATGAAACATCGAATCCTTTTGCAATAAAGAAATGAGGCACTCAACGGATCAAGAGAGCACCAAGGGAAGTGATGTCCTGTAAAGCTGCTTTCGCTTCAGGTGTCCTTTTCCACCATTTCAGCCTTTTTAATGCCTGACCTGATCACCCTTCTTTCTACTACAGCAATTATACTAATACAGAACAAAGAGGCTTATGCCATCGAGGTATCTTTTACCTTCTCCCGAGCTTGTAGGGCAATCAAATAACAGCAAAAACAAACAAGGAGAAGCTGCTCTCCTCATTCGTGTGATTCGCTGCACCTTGGTCCCCAGCAGACCAGCACACCCAGGTTTTCCCCTTCTCAGACACCAGCCTTCTGCTTTCCTTGCTCTCACGAACAGCACAACCTGTTCAATAACCTCACAGCTCAGCACGCAGACACCAGCTGTATATTAACCACACTATCTCTAACATCACCCTAGATTTGCTTTCCCGTAACCGGCCACTTCATCACCCAGCTTGAGCAGCGCTGTTCACGATGCACTGCTGGCATTACTGGGCTTGCAATATGCAACCGGATGACTTAAATCTTTCTGATGTGTAGCGCTATGATACCTCTGGAACTTTGGAGAATGCACAGAGTGTGACGTGTTGCTCTCTGATTGTACAGCAGTGATATAAACCAGCCTATTCCTACCTTCATTTCAAGCAGCTCTTGCATTGTAGAGGCAAAAATATGAAAGCAGCCCAAGGAGAGGAAATAATTTTATCATCTGTCTTTTGAAGAGCTGATTTTTTGGGGTGGTTTTTTTTTTTCTCCTCAAATATCTCGACAGTTCCCGCAGCCTGCAAAATATTCTGTTGTTTCTGTGAAGTTCTGGACAAACCTATTGAATACACCCTCCAAAAACAAATTCTCCCTCCTTTCCAGCATCTCCCTCTTCCACAGCCCTGCTGAAGGAAAGGCACATTATCAGTAATAGGGACTGCACATGATGGAATCTGATTGATAGGCTGCAATAAATGATGTTATAATTCAGCCAGCGGCTCCGATAAGGTAATCTGATATATCAGAAGTGCAAGAAAGAGCAGGAAATATCTGCAGAAAGTGATTGTAGCTGTTGGCTATATTGCTGTTTTCTTCCACGCATCTAGCACAGAGATTGCGGCAGCGAACGGAGGTACAAAGCTCGGAGCGTACACACATCAATCACTGATTTTGAGGAAGCTGAAGTGGTGTTTTTAATAGCCCCATCACCATTAGAGTGCATCATGAATAGAGGTTGGAGTGCTTCTAAAGCCTGGGAAGGGCCAGCGATGCTCTCCAGCGTTAGGATGGCAGGCGCTGGCTCAGGCTGGGGGGACTGGCAGGGCTACAGAGGATGGGGCTGTGTCAGGGTCACCCACTGGGAAGCGCAGCCCCAGAAGAGCAGCTCCCTGCCCAGCAAGCCGACTGGCAAAGGGTCCTCTTCCAGCAGGGTGATAGGACTAATGAACTGCTTGCACTGAAACCTTTTAATGTTTCTGAGAAATATTCAAAACAGACATGACTTTTCATTAGTGAAGTAATTTCTTAATGGAAATTGGAGGTAATTAGCACAGCAAGACCCTTGCTGTCCTGCCGACCGTGCAGTGATAACACAACCTCCATTGGAGACTTCAGGGAAGGCAAGGTCAGCTCAGCTCTTCACTAAGTCATGCCTTAGCCCTCTGCAATTTCTCTTCAGGTGAAATACAGAGTCCTCTCACTATCGCATCGTGCTGGAAGTTACAAAAATAAACCTTCCCGCTAGTGCACAGTGACTGAAGGCAGCAGTGGCACATCACACTCATTTTCCAGAGCAATGTTAGCTTAGAATATAGTAAGGAATATTAAAAAAATCAGTTCAATGTGCACGGAAAGAGAACAGGACTAGGAGGGCAGGATGAAGCAGCTGAAGATTAAAAGAGCATTGCAGGTGAACAATGGCTCTGGTACCATCGCCCGGCAGAGCTGGGGTCAGCCTGATAGCGGTGACACACACAGCAGAAACCCCTCGCACCAAACCTGCTCACAGTAGAGGGAATGAAACAAAAATAAACCAAAGCGACTTCTTTGTCAACAGACCCACCCCATTAGCGAAGCCGGTGCTTTGCTTTCCTCATGCTTCCCTAAACCGTTCATTGCGGCGCCTTTCTCCTGCAGCTGATACGTCGCAAACTGCCCTCGGCTGCCAGTTAAACTCAAAGAAACTTCACGATGAATGAAACAGAGCTCGCAAAATAAGACAGCACACAAATGCAAAAAGCAAGATGGAAGGAAAGCAGACCCTAAAAAAAAAAATAAAAAAAAATCACCAATTCTTCTCATCTAATACCTTCCTCTATTTCCTTTGGAAAATGTCTCCTGCCAAAAATAATGAAAACAAATACGTATCCCAGCCCAGAGGCATCAGTTCTACTTCTCTGGGAGATTTCTTGGGTGATTCTCAAAAATGAATACCTGCATACACATTATTCTACTATAATGACTCTGCAGAACGGAACTTCCCTTTTAATTCATTGGATTTTCTTACCCTTTGATATTCCGCGGTCCTATTGAGCGGTTAAAGGCAAAGCTGTGCAATATCTGCTACTTCAATAGTCTTAGTTACCTCCTCTCCCACGCTGATCTGGATACTTTGCAGGACCTGGGAGCTTCATTAGGAGCTGCCGTGCAGGACCAGAGCAGTACTATCCTCATTTCACAGATGGAAAATGGATGCAAAGGGATACTTGCCACATCCATATTGTAAGTTCAGAAGGGTATTAGAATTTAACCTGCTTCTGAGCTAGACCACAAACCTCAGCTAGGTATGTTTTATGCTGGACATGGGGAAGAAGATGGGGGCTGACTTCTCTGAAGACTTCTGCTTCGTGTTACGAGTCCATCTTCACAAGAAAGCTTCCCATGGGTGCTTTTATGTATGTACCTTAACTATGGGAAGGCAATAAATACCATGGGACTGTTGAAGATGGAGCCATCTGGTTCTGAACAATTGGGGCATGGGGACAGGTCACCACTTTCAGCTACCACTGACAGACCCAGGCTGTCCTTCTACAGTGCAAACTCCCACAGCCTGAGTCACAAGTACACAGGGTCAGCTGAGTAGCCACTCCAACCTTTAGGGAGAGATCTTCTGCCCTAAACCTCCACACCACTAGAAAAAGAAAGGCAGAAGACTGTGCTCCAGATGCAGCATCTTAAAGAGAAAACAGCTACAGTCTCATGGAATGGGATGGCAGTTTGAAAAACATCTGTTTTTTGAATATAAAAGATCTTTATTTCTGCTCTTAAGTGCCCATAAAACCTTAAGGATCCATGAGAGGCTACAATAAACACAACAGACCTTTCCACAGCGTATGCAGAAGGATTTTTTTTGAAGTGCATTTTTAATTATTAAAGTCATGAAAGGAGCATATCTATCACTGCAGCAGCGTCCTCTCATCACAAGGATGTTTTTGGGGATGCAGCAAAGGGCCATTTTAGGTGCAACCTCATTTTCCTCTTCAATGGAGGTGAGTCCTTTCCGTGAAAGGGAAAAAAATCCCACCAGCAAATCAGCTCATTATTTTGTGCAATTTAAAAAGGTTTCCTAACAGGCGAGTCAGAGCAGTAAAGGACCCATGCTAGCAACAACAACAAATCCCCACGACTTTTCCAGAGAGCAGCAGCAGCCTTAAGAAACAAACATGGGTAAAAGTTACTGTCATCACCTTGTGTCCTTAAAGACCTTAAACAGAATATTAGCTTCCCTCTCAAGAGCTAGAAAAAAGGAAAAAAAAACAACCACATTTACCAGGCTGGAGAAACATAGGGAAAAAAAAATACAAACCCAAACTGACAAAGGCTTCTTAAACAGAGAATGAAAAATTTAAACACCATTCCCTGAAATGCAAATTGTTCCTGGACAGATAGAATAAATGAGAGGGTGTGTATTCAAACCCCAGAACACCACAGATAGTAAAGCACTTCCCTGCTCAAAAGTAAAATGCTTTTTGAAAAGGTTTCGTTGAACTCATTTATGGATAATGTAAGTTACAGCTTCCAAATGAATGTGGCATAAATATTTCACATGACACAGCAATAAGCTTTGCACAGAGAGCCTAGAAGATGTGGGGGTTTATTTGCCATCGCTCTGGAAGAATCGATTCCAATCGATCAGCTCCCACAGTCGAAGGGGCTGTGCTGTCTGTGTGTGCCTGTTGATACAGCCACTGCTGTTGTTTTAGTTGAGCTGTTAAATGGTGAAAATGGCTTTTTTTTGGTTGCACAAGCAGCCGTCACTTGCTTCATATCACCTAAGGGAACATGCATACGATTTTGTAGAACGTTAAGTGCTGGGGAAGCTTCTGAACGAACTGGAGGCTTGATCTGAAACACTGCTGAGGAATCTCAGGACCATAAGGAACGAGGCCAAGTGCTTTTATTTATTTCATAGGATGTTATTTATCCAAGAGGCTCTTAAAGCCCCAGGCAAGATCCAACTCTCCCTTACCTCCGTGTACTAGTAGTGTTTTCTCAGATGGCTCAAGCAACAATCCCTGCCCTCAGGACATTTTAAGTCTTAACAACACAGATGAGAACAGGATCAAAGCAGCTTCAGTCACCCAGCTCCAGCAGCCAGAGAACCAAAGCATTCAGACCTGCCACTGCCACTCGTTTCACCCAAGCACAGTGGCATCAGGCCTGTGAACATCAAGAGCTGTTGTCTCCACAACTTACACATAACTTAATAAATCGCCCGTTTCAAAACTAACCATGCAGCTCTGATATGTGCACAGAGGTTGGGAGAGTCATTAAGGGTATCAAGTCACCCTGAAGGTCTTCTCCACTGGGCTGGAAGGGCTCACACACACCTACAGACCAGTGATGAATTCCTTGTTCTGCCACTGACTCAGAGCCAAATGACACATTGGTGACAAAGTCAGGACAAAAGTCAAAAGAGTTCTTCCATTTTCACCTCTCACATTTCCTAGAACACACTTCCCTCCGTCTTATTTAATATAATTGCTTAAGCAAGGGCAGCTATTTTTACATTTCAATTTGCCTTGGCAAGTGTCTAAGCAAAGAAACACGAACAAAAGGCACCTGTCTTCGGCTGATCATAACGCCATCATATTAAAAGTTTGTTCTTTAAACATGGCAATGCCTGTCTCTGATGACTCCCAAACCCATGGTTTGACAAAGGAAAAACCAGCGAGTGTGTTAGCGGGAGTGGAGGTGGGAGCCAGGTGCATCAAAAGGAGTGGAACAAGCAGCAAGCTAATGAGTACGAGGGCTCTGACTTGGCTGAGTGGGATGTGATTTGTCATATGCAAATTGTTTGCATATGAGAACAACAGAATGTTTCAAGGATTTTTTTTTTT
>WEIS01089792.1:0-16066 GCA_013389965.1 Todus mexicanus | reverse complement strand
ACAAAAAATAATAAAAAAAGAAATCAATAACCACCACTCACTGTCTCCATCTGCCATTGATTTATGGCCCTACTGAAAAGCCTTGCTGTCCACAATTATTGGGCAGTCAGGTCCTATTTGCCATGATTTCCTCACCCTTCCTTTCCATCCTCCTTCCTGGCAGATCCACTCCTGTCACGTGCTAGCACTCAGGAGTCTGACAGCTCCTAGGGTGCTTGGTGGCAGGGTCCCAGCTGTGTTCAGTCCCATGGTGGGATGGTAATTGCTTGTCAGGCTCAGGTCTGATTCTTCAAGGGCCTGGGATAGCAACTGGAATGCAAAAGTGGGAAAAGGGATGCAGGCATCTTGGACACAGAGCAGCAAGAAGGAAAAGAGCAGTCAAGTGGACTGCAAGTAAAACCAACCAGAAAATTACATTTTGCCCTGAGCTGCTGGAAATTCAGCTTTAGCTCACAAGAAACCAATAGCTGAGCACAAGAGGATTTCCTTTCTCACCTCCTTGAAAACCTTCCCAGCTCAATTTTGCTCTTCTGGCCATTTCTGTCAGATGTCATACTGACCCAGGAGGTCAGATTGATCTAGTTAACCAAGCTTTGCAAGAGCAAAAGCCTGCTGGGTGAGTTCCCAGAGATACATATTTCATTATACCAGTGTTTCCTCAGGGGAAAAAAAGGCTGTGTCAGAAAATAATCAAGTGTCCTAAGAGTCAGCAGTCTGGTGTCTTCACCTGCAGAGCCCAGCCCAGCCACTTTCACCCCCCTACATTGAACTGGGGACACCTCTGTTGGATTAAAGTGCACTGGCTAATTTCAGTCCCCTGCCCAGGCTGTGCTTGCTGGCTCCTGCCCAGCTCCAGCTCCCTCATGCTCCAACTGAGATAAACAGCCCTGAAAATTGCAGTATTAACATTGCCTCCCCAAACCAGACTCAGCTTTGGCAAGGGGACCCTGCACAAGCAGACAGGGCTTCCATGAGGAGATGTGGAGTAGTTCAGCTCAGGGCAAGTCCTAAGGACCAACCATTTTAGCTGTTGGTTATTCACATGCAATGACATTGAGTTGTGGTGTAATGCAAGCAGTGAAGTCTTCTCCAAAGACCCTTTGGAGACCAATGCTATGGAAAAGACACACAAAGGGCATATGTGAATAACCCAAAGGGGTGAGAGGAAGGAAAAAGTAAACAACCAGGTTGGCGTAATTCTTCTTATAGGAACTGCTGGGAATAAGGGGATCAAGCTGTGACCCTACTCCTTGGGAGGTGAAGCAGCAGTTCTTGCTTGGGCACTTCAATCATTTACCGTGAGGAAACCACTCCAATGATTCTGGTCTACAGGGGAGTCAAGAAAGCAAATACTGCTTGCAGCCACAGAGCAGACAAAGCTGGATATCAGAGCCGGCAGGTTTGTGTTCACCTCAACCCATGAGGCAATGATTATTTACACTTTGTTTTGGTGAGAAAGGGAGATATTATGGAAGAGCTGATTGCAGGAATAAGCCCCAAATTGAGTTCTTTGATCTAAATAAACTTGTGATTTAAGTGAATGAACAAATGAAAACAAGCCTGCAACTGAAGATCTTGATTTCAAGCAGAGCAGACATCAAGAAACAAAAGGAATTGGTTAGTGAAGTCAGCTGGAGAGAGGTCATGGTTGTAAATATGCAGGATGCCTGAAATTGCATCAAGTGAAAAGGTGTTTGAGCTGCAAGAAATTCCAAGCAGGAGGAAGACAAACAACAACAACAAAAAGCTTGCAAAGAAGAACTTGTAAGGTAATGGGCTGAGCAGTCACTTGAAGAAAGGTGTTAGGAAGAAGCAGGCACCCTGCAGAGATTGGATGAGAGAAGTCCTGGAATGGAGGTCACAGAGGCCACCAAGTTTTCAATAAAGGGGAAATTGCATCAAGTCAGAGTTAGACCTTGCAAAAAGGATGTTGAAACAAATAGCTAGTTCTAGAGCCTCAGAACCTTTCTGGCTTAAAGAGAGAAAGAATCAAGAGTTATGTGTGAAGAATAGGGAAAAGATTAAAGAACAGCTCAGGGCACATCCCAGCACTACTCGACCTGTTTTCAACCAGGGTGAGGTTGCCTGTAGAGGTAAGAGACATGTGAGAAAGTGGAACAGGGAAGCAGGAGACAGGAGTGAGCAATTCCCTGGAGTGGTGAAGAATAGGCACAAGGGAAAGCATTTCTGCTGGCAATTGTTTTTATTACATCAAGATAAAGTATTATTGGTTTGGCATACAGCACATGTGGGGGTTGTATTTAAATACAAGACACAAGCCCATTAATCTGATCTCGTAGAGGATGAGGCTTCACAGTAGATTCAGACAGCAAGACTAACTGGAAATAAACAACATTACGAGGGCTTAGCAAGGGAAGATCATGCCAGACTAAGTGGATTACTACACCCCCATTATCTGCAGGATCAACTGTTCTCATCCCAGACAAAACTAAGCACCTGAAGACAAAACCTACAGGAATACACAGAACCACCATTGCATGGTCTGGGACAGAGAAAAGAGAGGGAGGCAGAGAAGATGAGAAACTGCACCAGCCTGACATCAGAACCCACACCTCAAAGGTAGCTTCAGAACATCTGCACATGGGAACCACCATATGACCATGGCAGCATCAGAGGGCCACTAACTCTATGTAGGAATCCCTCCCTTAGTTTGATCATTAACGTAAAATTCTCTTAATTTGCCTAAGGCAGAGCGAGACTGAGCCTAGTCAGCACTTTGAACATATCCCTTGTTTCCCAGGGGAACATTCAGATGAGATGCGTTGCAAAATAGGAAGATGGGATATTGTACTGCAAGATGTGTGCTCTAGAAGTGGAATTAAATTGTAGTATAAGAGCATGAGGTGTAAGATCATGTGCTTGGATTAAAATTATTCTTTTCTGTATTTTTGCCAGTCCCTCAGAAAGGGCCAGGTTGATCAAAGGAGGAGGATGAGACAACTCTGCCACATGGCTATGAAAGAGACTAACAGATTCCAGGTACACAGAGGGGAAAAGCACATCTCACGTATAGGGTAAGGAGTAATGCTGCTGCAGGGAGGAGACAAGCTGTGATCTGGCCACCTATTTTCTGGAGAAAAGGAGATCATGAGGAGGGAGCCCACGTTAGCAAAACAAAAGCCATGAGGGAAATATCACTGTCAGCTATAAATATATCAGGGTCTAATTACACAAAAGGGAGAAAAGCTGTTGAAGTCAGAAGACAATGTTTGCACGAGGACACATGGGCAGAAAGTGGCTGTGAATAATTGTAGAAGGAAATGTCCAATTATTCCCATGATCCAGGTTTGGCATTGCGTTCTGAGAGCCTTGGCCTAAGAAGCCAGCCCAAGAAGAGGGCTGGGAGATACTGTGTCCATGGCAGCAGAGGACTGAAAGAGATGTCCCAAGATCCCTCCAGTCTCATTGCCCAGGAGCTCTTACCTACAGGACGTGCCAGCTTTCTGTGTTTTCTTCTGTAACGTGTCCTGAGTCTCCTCTGGGTGGAGAAGGACTTGTTAATAATTAATATTATAAGTCTTGTCCATAGACGTTTTGCATGTAAAACCTAAACAGATAATGTGCTTTTTGGGGAGGTTTTGTGCAGTTTTGTCCAGGAGATGAAGGGTGAGAAGAGTGAGAAGGTAGGACAGGCAGGTTAGGGGTCAGCAGCCACTGAAGGTTAAGGCAGCAGATGCTGTCTCCAAAGCAGAGGGGCAACACAGCAGCAAGAACAGTCAGCTCCCAAGTGTGTCCCCCTCTGGCACACACACCCCTCAAGATCCTGGCCCTGATCCAGCAGACAAGCTGCCAGGCACACTTGTCCTTCCAGCCCTTGCCATTCCTAATGGGATTGCAAGAGTAAACCCACCATTTCCTGGACCAGAAAGAGAAGGGACTGTTCTTGAATGAGGCTGAATACTCCTGGCACAGGGCATGAGCCATTCTCTCCCGCTCTAATCCTCACCACCCATCTGGGACTTCATCTTTCCTTGTGCCTGCTGCTCCAATCTGATCCCCACAGAGCCACACTGCCAACAGCCCTGCACCACAATGGATTTCACAGTCTGAGAAAAGTTGTCTTCAGAGCAGCCAAGGCACCCAGAAATGCTGAGCAATTTTGGATGGTGCTCCATGCCCAGAGTTATCTAGAGGCTGCCAAGCAGCATATCCACAGCTGATGTAGCACTCCAGAGATAGTGTGCTGCCACTGAGATTTCAGCCAGCTGGAAGCACAAGTCCGTAGGTGTTTTCTCCCCTATGCTGACCAGAACTCACTGTGCATCCACCAGCTGGTGGGAGCAGGGGCACACTGTGTGCCAAGCAGGCCAATAATTATTAATGAGACACAGACTGACATTGGGGGATGGGGAAGCCTGAGAAGTTTATGGCCAGCAAAGAGTGCAGCAGCCACACATTAGTTTGCCTCACAGGCTCACACAGACCTTTCCCTGCCCAACTTCTGCTGTTTCAACCTTCAGTGACTCCCTGCTACATGGTCAAAGGCACTAAAGAACATTTGGTCAGGCACTGAGCTTTCAGGCTGGCTTTCTCGAACCCACCTTGCACAGGTCTGATGGTCCAAGGTAACCTGCTTCTCATCTCCCCATGTGCACCCACCTGTATCCTCCCCACACCCAGAGAGGAGTGAGCTCCTGTGCTCTCTGCACCCCTAGGCCCGCATGAAGCTTTTGAGCAGAGATGCAACTCTGAGCAGCAGCATCTGCTTGGCTTCTACCCCCCAGCTCCATGTTCCTGCTCTGTCACTATGGAAACCCAGCGGTGGGAGACAGGTTACTTGGCAACACGAACACCCAGCTGGACCACACTGCTGATCCCAGGTACAGCGATTCCAGCAGGGGCTTGATGCTTGCAGCAATGCTCCCAGCTGTGAAGGAGCTGAAGTAAGGAAGGGGATGGTGGGAGACCAGTGATGGAGCAGTGATGCGTCTGTCCAGGGATGCCCTATCTGATCCCTTCACACTCCAGGGAGCAGCTCCTCCTACGGGCAGTGCGGAGGTGATTGCATCGGTGCCATCAGGTAATAACTTCAATAGGCCCCTAAAGCAACCCTGCTGATGGTTCACATTCTGTTTGCATCCCAGGCCACTAGAAAGGATATATTACAGCCTTCCCCCCACCTCTGCCACCTCCTTCCCTATCCTCTAAAGTACAGCCCTCCTCCACAACACTTCTAGGCACAGCAAAGTTGTCCAGGAGAAAATGCAGGGCCCTGGAAGATCCAAGCAGTGAGCAACCGCATGAAATCTGATAATGAAGGCAATTGCAAGATGCGTATCCTTCAGCACACAGCCTAATTTTGACAGGATGAAATACAACAAGGAAGATCACTGAGGTTAAGAGATGTTAGCATTTGCAAAAGCCACCTGAAGAACCAGACTACCTGAGATTGCCAAGAGAACAGATAAAAGCAGTCATTATAACCTGTCAGTATGTGTGATAAACACAAAGATATGGCCAGCAGATCAAGACACAGAGAAAGCCAAGTGCAGCCTCTAGCAAAGTCTTTGCAATAGATTTGGGTTGATCTGTACAAAGTTAGATGACAGCCGGGATATCGCCCAAAGTAGCACACAAAGTAATTTTGCAGGAACATGCACAAAGTACAGGGTGTACAGTGCATGCAGCTGCAGAACTTTGCAACATCAATTCTGAGGCTCTTTTGGCTCTGATACAAGGCAAAAGAATACAAATAAAAAAAGGAGTGTGATAAAGCATGCATAGCTCTTCCCAGGGTCAGCAGAAACACAGGGAAATGTGGAGCCAACAAAAAAATAGCTCAAGCAAAAGTGCATCTGTAATAGAATACGAAGACAAAAAGAGAAGTTGCTGTCAGAGGCAACAGGAGATGAACACCAGGTTAAATGCTGATGAACAGGGGAGGGGAGGTTTGATACGGCAATAAGCATACCAGTGCAACGAGAATGCTGTGTCAGCAGTTTTCAGGATCCCTGAAGTGGACTGAAATCCTGATGGGAGCACGGAAACTGCGAAGACACTTCTTGCAGTGGAAGAAGAGAGACTGATTGGAGGCTGAAGGTATCTGAAGAAGTAACCCCCAAAAAAGAGAGCTGAAGCCACCTCATTTCTGGTCCAACAACATGAGCACTAAGAAGCAGGCACAGCCAGCGCATGGGATAAGTGCAGCATGCAGGGAGACAGTGGGTGCATGGCGAGAGAAGACCAAGAGGAGGTCTACAAATACCTAAAGGATGGATGCAAAGAGGCTGGAGCCAGACTCTTTTCAGTGGTGCCCAGTGACAGGACAAGGGGCAAAGGGCACAAGCTGGAACCCAGGATGTTCCATCTGAATAGGAGACAGCTTCTTTGTTGTGAGGGTGGCAGAGCCTGGCCCAGGCTGCCCAGAGAGGCTGTGGAGTCTTCTCTGGAGAGATTCCAAACCCACCTGGATGTTACGCTCTGTAGCGTGCTCTACGCAAACCTGTTTTATTGGGGAAGTTGGACTAGATGATGTCTACAGGTCTCTTCCAACTCCAACAATTCTGTGAACTGGTCAGGACCCCTGGCACTGCCCAATGGCCAAGGGCATCCCAGGGTACCATGCATTGTTATGGTTGAGCTGCAGCAGCTTGCTATGGCCACAGAGGCCACCAGTCACTGAAACTGGTGTGTTTCTTCCAGGTACCAAAATACTGGGTCTGCTGGGCAGGCCTGGAGGCTGCCAGAGAGAAGCTGCTGTTGCAAGCCATGCACTGACAAGTATTTCCAAACCTGCTGTGAAGAGGAGTGGCCAGACAACTGGCAAGCTTGTCCCAGCTCTGGCCCTTACCCAGGCTCCTTCTCCCATTGGAGCAAAAGACATATCCAGCCACCCTTGCCAGACACCTCTGCAGTCTGGAGCTTCTTTTGGCTGACTTCACCCTGGATGCTCACACAGATGTGAAATTAGAGATTACCGCCCCTGGGGAAGCATCCCTAACACATCTCCAGCTTCTTCCTTGCCAAGTCTGCTGTAGCTGATCTTAAAAGCTGCAAGAGGATTGCAGACCTGGTGCAGAAACTCTTGGAGCAGAGGCTGCTGAGCAGTTGGAGGAGGGACAAGGCAGATGGATGCTCCAACTCTGCAGTGAAAAGAAGAAAACAATACAGAGAAAACAAACAGGGTGAATTGCTCAGCCCAAGCAACGAGCTCCTCTGGCTGTGAGAGACAGTAGAACAAAGCGGGGAAGGGATTGACCCCAGAACCCAGACTGATATTGAGCGGAGGGGGATAGAAAAATCAAGTCCAAGGCAAACAAAGCTGAGAGCGGTCGGAGTTCTAAAACATCAGCAGAGGCTTTCAGCACGGCAGAGAGGTTATTGCCCCCTTAAAATGAAAGCATAAATAGCTGGGATTGAGATGGCTGTGTAAGTGTGAGACACCAAAGGGAAGAGCTGAGGCCCTCTGCTCATCTGTAACCCATCCAGCAGGGCCAGCCCACAACAGGCATACAAACTGCTCTGACACTGAGGGAACCATATCTATGAACAACTGATTATTATGATCATTTTTTGCCCAAGTGACTCCAACTGAAACACAGATGAGCCAGCACCGTGATGAGTGACATCATGACACTGCTCTCCAGACGCAACATTACTGAGGAACTAATCCCAGCAAGCAGACACCAACGAGAAGACATGTAGCACAGAGCAGCTGTATTACTTACAGGCCACTGGACCAGATCACAGACCAGCTAACGGCTGGGCACTGGCAACCAAGACAGGTGAACACACTGGTTCTGCAGATCCATTCAGTGAAGGCCCTGGCCACGGTGTTACTGCCGCCATTTACAAACCACCAGCAAAATCAGACAGCTGCATGGAAAACCAGAGAGCTCCTGTGAGGACCTTGTCCCAGGAGACTCTCCTGAGTTATCCAGGCACGTGAAGTGAACCAGCAGAATGGGCAAGGAAAGGACAGCAGCAACAGCTGCCAATTCATACCAGCTTTTCCCCAAAAGGCCGCTCTACTAAGCCCCAGTGTGATGAGAAATGTCAGCTAAGGGAGGGGGCCAGCTCACCTGGTGCCAGCAGAGATGTCCATCTCACTCAGCTCTGCTCACACAGCTGTGAAGGCAGGATCAGGCAGGTTGATCCCCAGCAGGGTTTGCACCCACAGCCCACAACATAGGAAAGTCTCATCCTGATGAGTAAATTTTAAGACACATAAGGATGCACAACCACAGTATAACAATGTTTTAAAGACATGAGAAGGCATCACCGTCCCTCCTACATGAGGATGTCAGTTTAAATAAAGCAGCTCCAGATGCCAGACTGAGAGATTCCCCAGTGACCTGTCAACCCCACCCCAGTTGCTTCAGATCAGCTTTTTAGGGACTCCATGGGAGCACTGAACGGCCTTGATCCAGTTCAACCACCATGGGTGAGCAGCAGTGAGGGATTATCACACTCAGATATAAAGGTCATCAGGGAAGCTGGTATGAAGGGTCACCAGTGAGTGGGCTGGGTACTTTTGGTGAAGAGTTGCTCATATTTTATTTATTCGTTTCAGAATTTTCAAAATTTTTTTGTAGAGGTAAGCAGCTAATTGAGTTCAGGTTCTTCAGTTAATGAAGAAATAAGCTGAATAATTAATTATTTGAAGATGAATTATTCATGGCCAGTTGTGATTGCCCTGTGGGAGCAAGGGGCTCAGTGTTATTTAGTTCTTTTCATCTTAAAAGAGAAAAATGCATGTAACCACCCCATCCAACCCTTCCAAATCATGACTGTGAGGAGAGATGGGAAACTTGAGGAGGACCAGCTTGTTTCAGTGTTTAGTTGCCTTCCAGTGTTAAGTGCTGTTGCAAGTGAGCTGGAACTAGACCCTGCTATTGCCTTGGGCATCGATGATTCTAAGTTTCTGCGGCCATGTCAGGGCTGTCACCTGGACAGGCCTTCCTCCTGAAGCCACCTTATAAATCCTCTAAATGCCACATTAACACATCACATAACAGAGAACCAGCCAATCCGCTCAGCCGATCCTGGCTCTTATCTCTCAGTCTTCCACACCTTGCTCCAAGTCTGACCTCCCAGCTTGTTTGAACAGCTCACTTGACCTGCTACCACTCTGGATAATGAGCCATTAGCCATGATAATAACAATGGTTGTTATGGATAATGCTGATGGAAGCTCAAAGAGAGGCTTATCCTGGAAGCATCCCGCAGCTTGGATACAGGGCACCACTTGGAAAGGGATCACCTGGGATCTGAGCAGTGCTTGGCTTGCTCAGGGTTGAGAGGAGCCCCTGGGGCAGCTGTCTGTGCTGACAGTAGAGTCCTTTGATTACTCACCATTTAAAAGCATGATCTTCTGCCCTGTACATGTACATACAAATAAACTGGGTTTTTTTAGTTCCTATCCCATTGCTGTCACTGAGGCCTCTTCTGCTCAGTATTTGCTCCCCCTCAGGTCTCCTTCACAGCACACCAGCAATTTTACCTTTTCCTCATCATGCTTTTTTTAGTAATACTGAATTGAGGAAAATAATCCATGGGAGATCCCAATGGAAACAAACATTCATTGATCTTTCCTTTAGTACCTGCATTTTGAAACCATCAATGACCTCCCCAGCAAATAAAGATCCTTTTAATTCTCTACAATACACCTGAAGGAAACAAGAAATCATATGGTATTAGGCCAAAGTCTTGAAGAAACCTTAATACACCCAAATCCAAATGCCCTGTAGCCATGCAGATGCCTCCAGACCAGAGACCTGCCATACAGAACACAGACCTTACTTCAGTTTGACTTGCAAAGGTATTTCCAGTGCCTGCTCCTTCATCAGTAATATTCTAATGGATTTTCCTCATGAATTTACCTTGGGGTGAACCAATTTCTTCCCCAAGGGCTGCAATAATACTGGCATCCCTGCAGCCCCTGGGGATTCTCCTGGCTTTTGAAGTTCTGGGTGGAAGAAGCTACAGTTTGGTGAACTGCCTGGACACCTACTTTAGGGGTCCATACTCAAGTTGACAAACATCAGATGCTCTCCATGTTGCCACACAGCCTCCTGCATTACAAGTAGCGGGTTTTATACATCAGCCATGCACTGTCTGTAGCAAATACATCTTCCTTCCTTCTTTCTTCTGTATTTGGAATATCTATGGAGCATTCCTACCTTTTCCGCTCTGCTATTTACAGTTTTTACCATCTGTCTCTAACAGAGCCATTTCTGACACAGAAATGAATTCCCTGCTCTATTTAAGTGCTTTCTTATTGTCTTTGACCCTTCCGGTCATTCATAGTCCATTAGTTTCTTCGATTTCTTCCAAATGCTACCTGTATTTTTAGGTAACTTTTTTTTAGCATTCACCAACACATTAATTTTTCTGTTTTCTCCCTCCTCCCTACACCTGTGCACTATGGAGGAGGCAACAAAAAAAGCCCAGTTTCACAACATCTGGAGTATAACACATTGCTTACTGCCTTGTCCTGCAGTCCTGGCAGACCCACACAGTAGGCAGGGACTGTAACCAAATTACATTCACTCCTACTTCGAGCGATCCTGGGTTTTCTTTTTATTTTTCCCAGACTGCAATTGATGTTCTTCTGTTAGTGGGGATGAGGTTTGTTCGCGGGCTAAGCTGCAGTGTGCACAAGCACTGCGCTATGAAGTCATCCATTATTTCAGTTTGGTTGGGGGCTGTTTTGTTCACCCCTCTTTCTACTCTCAGCTCTTGAATCATCTCCCTAAAGCTTGCAAACAGATGGTTCAGCAAGTCATGCCAGTAAAGCCTCATAGCATTTAAGCAGGTTCTCATCCATTCTCCAACTTCTGAGATCCACAGGATCCTGCAGGTCAGCATTATCTGTGCCTCCACACACCTGCCAAGGTCTTACACCTCACCACCACCAGTTTTGCTGCCACAGAAGGGGTTTTTGTCCTTTCCTTTAACATACTGACAGCCACAGGAGACATTCAGCCAATTCTAACCCATCAGCACTTCTCCTCATGGCCAGACATGAAGAGCTACAGATGCTGCATTACCTTGGTCCTCATTTAAGCAGACAAGTTCTCCTTATGTTCCTCCTTTCTCTTTGAATCTAGACCTTGAAAAGGACTCATATCTGCCTGTCAATAGCCCTGCTTAGTATAAACTTCAGCTCTCTCAGAGGTTAATACTTCTGCAAGACAGAGGCTGAGACACCAGCATGTCAGCACGGCCAGAGACAGGGATAGAAAGACAGCACAGAAGGCTTGCAGGAGCCATGGAGAGGACTGTCATGCTATTTACTCTCCACTGTTGCTCTGCAGAGATCAGCCCTTTTGGTCCCCATGTCCCTGCCACAGGACCAGAGAGTTTGCAGGTGGATGCAGGAAAACCTGAGTCACTGTCAACTGAGTTGAGAGGTGGCAAAACACACCCAGGGTGGGTCAGGCGGGTTTGCACAAATCCCTGGGCAACTGTCACTAATGAGATCTATGTACCCATCTGGGTTACCCTTTGCTCTTCCTCATCTATTTTCTTTCTTAACCATGCAGCAGATGAGAGCAGTTGATTAGTTAGAAATTGCCCAAGGACTCTCAGGTCTGGAGAGAAAGGAAGAGATGAGGTTTTGCACAGATGTAGTACTCAGGCATCTGCAGATCAACAAGAAGCCACCCCCATTCCTGACCCAGCCTAGCATGAAACCAGAGCAGATGGGACATACAAGAGCCTATGAGGATCATGACAGTGAGTTTTCTTGCAGAAAACAAAATGAGAAACATCTAATAGTTAATGCCCCCATCTCTCATTACAGAGGCTGTGAGAGCTGGAAAGCAGCCATACATTCAGAAGACATCCCAGGTAGGGATCTGAGTTGGGCAAGGAGGAAAAGAAAACACAGGGCTGGAAGGAGGCAGAACCGCAGAGAAAGGAGATGGTGTTGAGTGACCAGGGCACAGGACTGGTGGGGAAGGCACACATGAGTAGCAGCATCCCATAACAGATATGGGCTCACCCTCGCATTCCAGCAGCAAGGGCCAGCGACAGATTAACTTCACCTAACTCCCTAGAAAGGGAGCATTAGCACCAGCCATCAAACAGTTACTGCACTGACAGCACTTCCAAAAGCAGGTGGATGAGCACACCCTGGTACAGCTCCCTCACTCCCAGGCCAGAGGGAAAGGATGCTCCAGGACTGATGATCCCTGCATATCAGGAAGGGAGGGGAAGCATGAGTAAGGTATCTGTTTCACTTTCCTCCACGTGGTTATGCTCAATACCTTAGGTATCTCTTCTAGCAGGAGATGGTTAAACTTCTTAACCCCTCAGATGCAAGAGGACCAGTTAAGCTACCAATAAATTACTTGACTATTCCATCATTTCCTAGGCAGCTGCCCTTACAGTCCTACAAAGTACTTTCAGATGATGACGGCCTGGAGACTTTCCAAAGTTCTCAAGAAAGCTGGGATGGAGGAGAGCATGCACTGGGCTACTCCAGTTTCAAGCTGAGGGCTTTGAGCTCTGGAAGACGCTCCTGGGGCTTCTGGATGTGAAAGCCACCACTGACCCCAGCAGGTCAGTAGGGTACTGTAGTGCCTGCACATGCGACCTCCTCTCCCCCCTGCCCCAGTGAAGTACTTAACCAAGAGAAGAAAGTTAATGGGTTTGGTCTGCTGGGTTTGGTGGGGTCTTTGTGTGTCCTTTAAGTGATTGAAGTATCAGCTGAGAAGGAAACACTTGAAAGCAACTTGAGTCTGGTTAAAGTTGGTTATCCATGTCAATTTGCATAATGATTATGCAAACTCCATTTGCATAATGTTGCTATGATCTACAATCAGCTCGGACACCACTAGGCACATGTGTCAAAGATGCTGATATTTCCTCCTGTTGCCCACGGTTTCTGGCCTCCCACAGGGGCTGAGCCTGACTTTGCAACTGCCTTTGGATGATTTCAGACTTCACACTTAAAAAGGAGACACAGAGCTGCAACTTGCTTCTTGGCATTAATTCCGAAACCAGAGGCAATTTTGTGGCTGCCATGTTGTGTGCTGCCTGAGCTAAAGCTGTGAGCTCTCCCACTCTCCCTTTTTTGAGACCGACAGTGAAAGTGATGCCTTGTGAGGTAGAGCCAGCCAAACCCCAGAAGCAGGGACCTCAGATTCAAGAACAGGTCTCCCCCAACATCCAACCATCACCCAGCTGTAGCAGATTTGAATCAGGTGTTTGGGACCATTTAACCAATCCCCAGAGAACTGCAGGGAAAGTCTTCCAGAACTACAACCCTTCCCCCCTGCCCCACATCAGCACCCAAATTTAGGCACATCCAGATGCACTTCCTAAATCCTCCATACACCACCTGTATGCTGACTACCATGGGCCCCAGTGCTGGGCTCTTGGCAAAGAGCAACATCACACAACTTTTCAGAGGTGTGGCTCTGGCAGAAAGCACCAGAGTCACCTATGAGGTAAAGGCTCCCCTATGGCACAAGATGCAGCTTTTCTCATCAGCAAGAGCACCGCAGCAGCAAACACCCCATAGCAGCCACCTCAGAGAAACACAATTAAACAAAATTGCCCCCAAGCTATCCTAAATCAGTGAAGGAAAAGTTAAAAACCCAAACAAACCCCCCCCCCCCCCAAAAAAAAATCAAAATAAAACCTTTGCAAACCTTTCCTATCCAGAAGGTCAGAAGCAGAGTCACATCATCTAGGACTTCTCTTGGTCACGACCTTTTTTACCTGCCCACCCACCCAGCAGCCAGGAAGGTGGATCATCCAGCTGCTCGACAGCTGGTAGAGCCAACAAGCTCCCTTCCCTGGCACTGGGCTGTGCTATCTCCACAGCGTTTGTGCCACCTTTCTGGTGCTGGTGGCTGAGGGTGCCTTGGAGCATGTCACCAAGAGCTATTCACCACCCACTAGTGTCCCAGTCTGATGCAAAACTATTTGAAGGACGAAGTGAGGCCTAGATTTATCCAGACCTTTGTCCTGCCCCATTTTGCAAGAGGTGCCAGTGCTATGTTTGTTGTTGGGTCAACCTGTGGTGGCTCCAGGGGATATTGGTTACTCTCAGGGTCATCATCATGGCGGTGATGATAGTCACACTCCAGCTGCTTCACGGCACTGGCTTTGCAGCAGTATCAATGGCCTCACTGCCTTGACTGGGCTGAAGCCAAAGCTTCCTTCTGTGAGCTGGGAAGTACAAAACATGGCCAAGGTGGCTTCCTTCTCCTCCCTCTGTGATTGGCACCACACAGCCCTCGTGGAGCCCAGAAAAAAGAGATCACCAGGTGCTGCCATTTGCATCAAGCAGAAGATTGGATTTGCCCCTGCAGCCCCACTTGTGTTACAGTTGCACCCATGTAAATGCTTCTTGCCTTTCCCCATTTTTTTGGGCAGCAGCATGCAGCCTTGGTGCCACGGCTGTGGGAGTGGCACCTGCCCCATCACGTCCCTGCTCCAGCGCCAGAGCCAGGGGTGGGTTTATCTCCTCATATCTCAAGGTTACAAAAGCAAACAAATGGTAAAAAAAAAATACAGCTCTTTAGTGCTCAATCCAAAACTGCTGGGAGAGAAACAAAAGCAGAAGGTGAATTTGCTCTGCTCAAACCTCAGCCTGAGCAGAACCTTCTCAGAAAGGCTGAGCTCCAAGTACATTTAGAAACAGCAGCTTCTTGAGAGGAGTTGTGCAATGGAGGAAGAAGGGATGCTGCTGGGCTCTAGGGGTTCCTCCCTGCTTCAGGCTTTCCTGCGGGAGATAGAGATATAAACAACACAGATCAAAAAGAGGAGCGGCAAGGAAAAGCTCCTCAGCTCTAGATTATATTTGGGGTTAAATCCCAGCTCTAGTGAAAACTTAGTTGTTCAAACTAAGTGGAGCAGCTTCAAAGGAGACAATGGGAACTCACTGGTAGCTGCAGGCTGTGAGACCTTCCCCAGATGCCCTCGAGGCAGGTGCCTCTGCTGGTCTCTCCTCTGAAGGTTTCTGTGGCAGCCAGATTTATGCCTACATCTCCCCTTCCCTGGAAAGTATTTGAGAAGACAGCATGATGGATAGAGCTGGGGAGGGAATACCACTACCACCGTGAACATTAATACCCAGCAGAAAGACATCACTACCTCACTCCCTTCAACCACATCTTCATCAAGGACGTGATTCAGAACCCCAAATAACTAAAACTGGCTCAGTTCTGGGCTGCAGTTCCCTCCCTGGACCAGCTCCTAGCCAGCAGTTTATGTGCTGGAGTAATACTCAGGGGTGTCAAATGCTGAGTGACATTCTTGGGAGCTGCAAAACATGATAAAGAGGAGCTGCCATGCTCAACAACAGGAAGCTGAGCCAAACAGCTGCTGCTGTGGCATGCACCTCCTCTGATCCATTCCCATCCGCACTGTGGCTGCTTATCTGTGTATAAATGGCTTTTTTAGTCTTTCCTAATAAATTTTGGCTTTTCCAAAGATGGCAGGACTGGCTGACAGTGCATTCCCATGCAGTGTGACCTCTGCAGTGGCGCACAGTATTTCAGGTGGCAGTGATGGTTTAGCATACATGCAGATCCCCTAAACTCTCCTTGGCAGCACTCTCCATAACTACAGTCACAGACCTGTTACTCCCCATGACCAGTGTGGGGTGGGACCTGATGGGAAGTCCTGCATGCTGGCCAGACCCAAGCCTGCCTGGAGAGAGGTTGGTACTCCCAGCAGAATGCAAACTAGATGGTGATTTCTCTCAGTGGTGTGAGAGAGGGGACCCAAAGCCAAGTGGGAGACCACAAGCCAGGCTGGGCCCTTCCCTGTTCCTTCCTTCTCCCTCGTCTTTTGCCATGGGGGCTCTAGCTGTATCCCTAATGTGAACCACGCTTCAACAAGCCCACCCTCCCGCACCCCTGCCTGCCGTGTGCATGAACCTCACTTCAGCCTTTGCCACTCCTAACCAGGAATGACACCAGTGGGGTCTGGAAAGCAGCTCAGGTGATCCCAACTCTGTTCTGGGGTTGGAGGATACAGGCAGAGGCACCCTCCCATACCCACAACAATCCCTGGCTCCCTGACAAGCTCCCAGCCTTTTCTCTCTGCTCCCCTGTCTGTATCTAGGGGCTCAGGGCAAAACCCCA
>WEIS01089788.1:0-18396 GCA_013389965.1 Todus mexicanus | reverse complement strand
AAAATAAAAAAAATAAAATAAAACCTAGTATTTCCAAGCATAAGAAAATAAATAGCTAAATCAAATCAAAAAGGAGTGGAAGTCTCTCAGTTCACGAGTTATATGCAAAACCAAGTCTTCTTCTTGAAAAAAATTCATTCTCAACGTACACTGCCATCTAATCATGAAGCTAAAGTAACGGGGAAACAGAAGGATTCTCTAGCTGTCCGTCCAGTAGAGACCAACAGCAATGACAACAGGGGCATAAGTGCCACGTCAGCCATAAGAAAGATTTACAACAAAGTCACAGACATTAAGCAGTAACAAACTGGCAGCAGGGAGAACTGGTGGAAACATGGACATTACCTCGCCCCGTCCCTTCAGCTGTCCATTTCAGCCCTCCAATGCTCCCGTGGCCGGCCTGGCTCAATCCTTGCTGTGACTGTAGACACTGCACATCTACAGGAGCTGGAGAGCAGGTGGATCTCATCAGCTCTGAGTAAGAGTAAAGCCTGCTTGTGCACGACCAAGGGCTGTAGTGTATTGGAATACACAGTGATAAATGTGGCTGACGTCACCACTGTCGGTATTACTGTGCTGATAGAAGGATGTGGTGAACAGAGGAGGCAATGAATTCGGGTCCAAACACCCACACAGCATTTATTACTGTATTGCTCTGCTCTCTTATGTGAAAAAAAATGTGGGAGAGCGGATAAAAACTCACAAGCCTCAGATCTAAAAGGTCACAGTGGGGCTGGCAGAGCTAGAGAGTTGCAGCAGGGAGGCATCAGTGTCAAGGCATTAAATGGTTAAGCCTAACTAGCGCAGTCTGCACCACATCAGAGACAGCCAACTACCACTGTGCTCCGCTTCCACCTGTGCCCAGAATGGCCCCTGGGACCACGACAACAGCACAGGTCCTCAGACCAGCTGTGGGGAGGTGGAGGGGCTCATCCCGACCCTGATCTCATGCCTGCAGCTTGTGTCTGGGGTGGGGCTCTGCAGCTTGCGAGGCTGGCGCTGAAAGTGGAAAGTTCAGCTCATCTCCATGTACCTTAAAAGGGCTGTGAGGAGCCTTTGGGCAGGCGGGAAAGAAGCAGCAGCACTACAGAGGGGGCTTGGCACACACAGTGTAGTGTGATGGCAGGAGAGTAAAGAACTAGGAGCTGGAATAACCCAAGGAGACTGCAGTGGTGAAGCAGGCAGAAAGCAGCTGGGTGCAGGCTGTGTGGGTTCTGTGTTCACCCCTAGGACCCGCTGAGCTCAAGAGTCCACTGCCCTACTGCACCCACCAGAAAGCAAGAGGAGACACAAAGACTTGGGATAGCACAGCACAACCCAGCCAGAAGCCTGAGGCAACAGACGCAGAGCAACAGCAGCCAGGTGCCCAGTGCTCCTCAGAGAGCTGTAAGGGAAACTACAGATATGGGAGAGTCATTACTGGTCAGTCTAAGTACAGTGCATTTTTATAGTAGTTAAAATAAAACCTCATCCCTCATGCAGGCAAGGATGCAGCAATTGCAGACCCAAGAGGGCATAAGGTTGTCAAAAGATGCTTAAGACAGAAGGTCCCAGCTCTATGTTCAGCAGTAGCAGCTGTGTCTCTCTCATGTACTGATAAGACCCTTGAAAATTAATCAGGAGCTTACTGCTTCCAGCATACATAACATCTGTTTGAAAAGGAGAAATCCTGACTTAAATTGCTGCTGATCCCAGTCTGGAGCAATAAATACATAACCATGGGGAAACTGCTAATAACAGCACAAAAGAAAGCAGCTCTGATTGCTATGCTGATATATGGGCACGAACAAGGTGAGGTGTTCCTAAGTCAGAGGATGCACCCCAGAGATTTTAAGTGTTAACAACACGCCAGAGTTTATATAAAAAGCAGCAGGGTATTCTGGGCCGTAACGCAAGCCACGAGGTCTAAACCAAAACTATTAGGAAAGCTAACATGGGATTCAGTTACTATATAACAAAGGATAGTAATAAAGAATAATTGCAACTTAAGCAGTTCTACAGAAAATAGCACAATAAATTATTTTTCATTTCTCTTACAGAGACTCAGCTCCATTCACAATAAGGGATAGCTGTTGGGTTTGCTAATGGGATCTGCTCCATGCATGCTACAACAGGGCACGACCAGCATGTGAGCCAGCAACTACCTGGAAAACATAGTCAAGAGCCACCTGACCTAGCCTGAATGGTCCAAAACATCTGTTTTCCCCAGGGTCAGGGGCACAGAGGTGTTTACTGTATAGAGAGAAGGAAAGAGAGGTAGGAGTGAAGGCAGGTAATGAGCCCTAGGAGCGGGTAGCAGCGGCAGCTGGAACTTTTTTTTCTAAGATACTTAATTTAATAAAGTGTCTCCTTCACTGACTGGCAGAATTCAGATGTGTACAGCTGCCCTTCTGTGATGTGCATGGCTGGCGAAGCCTAAAGCCAAGAGAAGCATTAAGGGCCCGCCAGAGGACTGGAATAGCTCATTAAGCATGGATGTGTCGAAACTTAATGACTGATTCTCTTCTGCCACCTAGCACTGTGCCTATCCACGTATGTACAAGTACATGCACGCACACATGTGAAACTCTGTGAGTGCTGCACCGTGAAGAGCCACAAGTAGTCTTGCCCCTGCAGAGCAAATGCTTAACATACGCCTAGCTCTTCAGTCCTAGGAAGCCCAGCCCAGTGTGACTCACCAGATGTCTCAGTGACTGGGAGCGGCCATATCCACCACATCCAGCCTGGGAGGAACCGTGATGTAGAACAGATGCAGGATCCCTAGGAGACCTGATGCTTGTTGCCACCTGGAGTACAGCACATTGATACACCTCCTCATGGAACAGAGCATGTCAGTGGGCTCAGTGTGCAGACACCATTTCTGAGAGCACACAGCTCTACAACTACTCTGTGCCGGGTGGGCACTGACTTCTTTACACCTGCGGTTTCTTGGCACTTCAAGGCAGCTGAATACAGCCCCCAAGGTAAAGCACTTGGAGACCTGAAAGAGTTCAACTGCCATGGACTTATGTTGATTCAAGATAAGCAGTAACTACTTTCACTCAACTGTAATCTCAGCAAAGCCTGCAGTGGCAATATTCACCAAGAAGCAAGTGTGAAGAGCACGAGAGCTTAGTAGATTCTGCTAGTTATTGACGACCCCAAAGCCTTTTGCCACTACTGGAAGAAGGGCGACATCTGTATGTATTTATCAGCAAGAATAAATACATGCGGAGGAAATAACAATCAGAGCTGACAATTCCTTTCTCTAGAAGAGAGTATTAGTGACACTCGCAGTTATCACATCCATGATGTGGGGAAAAAACCCACACAAACAGTACTACTTCTGTATTTTCTTCCTGTCGTAATGGAATTGTAACAACATCCTCAGCATCATCAAAGACACAGACCTGGTATAATTCTAGGGTCAAAGGAACCTTTACTGGCTGGTGACATTTAGGAGATGGATAATCACATATTACGATAAGTAATGAGTAAAAAATGGCAGGAGGACAGCTGACACATAACTATGTTCTACTGGAAGGGAAAGCAATAGAAGAAACCACCTCAAAGCTCAGGAAATGGGGTAAAATATGAATGAGCCACGCAGAAAGAGGAGGTGTTAGTCAGCAAGGCAGCAGGTTGAAAAACAACAAAGTCCCTCAGTTGGCGGCCTGTGAGCAGACCCGGGATCCTGCAGAGAGGAGGAAGGAGCACACTGCTTTTGGTCTGGGGAATGCTGAGTGCCTCCTACAGAGACCCAAGCACACTGACCTCCTGCCTCCCTTTTCCCTTCGCCACTTGTCTCTTTGTAGCCAACAACTCTGGGCTCAGCTCCTTGTTGTCCCCAATATACACCAAGTCCAAACCCATTCTGCATGAAGGTTGTAGCAGTAGGATATCGCTTTGCTCCTGCCAGAGCAAAAGCACTTACCTTCACAGAGCTGACTGTGCACGTCTTGCTCACACAGAAGGGATCGCACAGAGGTTTGCATCTTCTGTTAGGAAACCACCAGACACATGCTGGTAAACAGAAACAGGAATGACTATGCCTGTGAACTCACCCTGACCATCTGGAACAGAAACCTATAGCTTTGCTAAGGCTCAACCCCCCCACCCTGATCTGCACCAGAGCATCTCCCCAGATACCTCACTGCAATGTATATGTTCAGCTCATGCAAAAGCATGCTCCCCCGATGACAGCCTCCACACCACCCTCTCCTGGGAGCCTAAACCTCTTTGGATAACCCACAGGCTGTACTCTCCCTCCATGCATTTGTCAGAGCCCCGCCCCACAGCTGGGCTCCTCCAGCTTCTCAAACTAAGTATCAGCCTCTTTTTGTCTGTTCAGCTGATGTGCCCCATTGCCTCCACCTTCCCCTATCACGGCCATCCCAAGTCACACTGTCTGTGTTTGTGCTTCCAAAGAGCACTGACTCTGCACAAGGTCAGCACGTCCATCCCACATCCCCACAGCGCTCACCTGAATCAGCGGTGCTGGCAGAACTCCCTGCTTCTTTCATGCAGGTTGGCAGAAACTGACCCACCTAGAGCTGGCACCCATCAGCTTGTCCCAGATCTCTGCTCACACGAAGACCAGAGTTCTGCTGCTGGTGTATAACTGTTTATGGCAAGAGCCCCATCTGAGCCTCTTGGATCTTTGTTTTACCACAGATGACAAAATGCAGCATGTCCCACTTGTGCTGTCTGGCCACAAGCTCTGGGGTTGGGTACAGCACTGGGTGTGCCTTGGACAGCTTCGGGCACCTCTGATAGGATGAAAACCATACTAGCTATTTTCAACCTCTGACTCTGGAAGCACTTTCTAAGCAAAAAGCTTATGGCTCATGTTCCAAGCTGCCTCCATGTGGCAAGCACCGAGCTGCAGGAGATGATCGCATGGCAGACTAGAGTCTAGAAGCATTGCTAGCTCCAACCCAAACCCACACAACATGCAGCCCTAACACTGTCAGCAGCTTCTCATGTCACTGGCAGGGCTGTACTTGTGTCTCTAGGAGTAAAGATGGGATGGGAGTGCAAGATGGACAAACAGGTAGCATTATGAGAAGCACCTTGCACTGCATTGAGGCATATTAACAACACTGGACATAAACAGGATTTTCATGGGAACAGGTTGCTCCAATGTAACCAATGTTTAAAAAAATCCAAAATACATTTCTTCATAGAGAAGCCAAAAGGCTTTGTGAGACTTTCTTGGGGCAGTCCAAGTTTTGTCAAGCTGTGGCTTTGCTATGATGCTGGTAGGAGTTCAGCTGCCAGAAGTCAGGAGCTTGTTTTGTTTGAGGTTAAGAAGGCTGAAACATGGGGTTATTTGCTCCACTAAAGCACAGGGCTAATGCAATGAAATTGTCACATCAGTGTATCTGCATCCAAACCAGCACTAAGTAAACATTTACAATGCTCAGCAAGAAGAGAAGGAGCCTAAAGGTTGATTCTACAAAACGTAGGAGCCGGGGGATTCCACGCTCCACAGTGGCTTTGGTTGTGGTGTGTGTGGTTCTTTCACCTGAATAAGGAAGCTGCTTGGATCCCCTGGTTGCTGTGCTGTGACCAGCTCTGCATAGTCTAATCTCCGCACGCTTTACCCAGCTACAGTGCATGTGAAGAATTTGGAAAGTTATGTGCCAGGAGCAGCAAGAAGCTAAAACAATGGCAGAGAACATGCAAAATGGAGACAATGTGGACAGCGGTTCGATGTGTTGATCCTTCACACTGCAGAGCACAACTGAAGGGTTTTAAGACAAGTTGTAAGAACAGTAAAGGTAGGCTGACCAGAAGTGGGAAGAATCCCTGGTGCTGCCAGATGAGCATCTGTTGCAGGGGCCTGGCCCAGCTCAGAATGAAACCATGGAACAGGTAGTGCACACTAAACCACGAGTCCTAATTCCTGCCCTTGTGAAAAAACAAGGCCCTTGATGGCTCTGTTGCCTCCCTCACACTGCGGAAGAGCATACTGTGTGCTTCTGGAACGCCTCTGCTAGGCAGTGGAGGACCCAGCAACGAACTGCCCTGCGTAACCTTCAACTCCAGAGCCTGTCAGACACACACACTGGTTAGTGAATACACCACAGTGTGAGCCTACCAGAGCCAGCTCCTCGAGACCTCTGCCGGCTACTCAGCAAGGGCCAAAAGCACTAACTTCAGGGCCAACCATGGCCAGTTTTGGTTCCTGCAGCAACTCTCTAGAGCATTAAGGCAAGCACCTGGGAGTGGTTACAAGTCTGAGCCAGTTATGGAAATTTTACCCCCAGAAGGCAGTTCAATCCTTTCTCACCCTGTTATAATTCTTGTTGCTGTGTGGGTGGCTCACTGCAAGTGAAACCAGCAGTGGCTGAGCTGGGGAGAAGCAGCCAACCTCAAACTCTTCAGCTTATAGCAAATTCCCCCATGTCTAAGAGCTGGGGAAATAGCAGCAAGTAGGAAAGTCCCAGTGATATGTTAGTCACCAGCTCAGTAACCTTCAAGCAGAGGAAAAACACCACACTGCTGTGAATGCCCTGCTCTTATACAACGGAGCACAAACAGGACGGTGGAAGCAGCTGATCTGTCACTGAGCTAGAACAGAAGTTCCTGAGGACACCTATCTCACTCCATGGGTTGGGCCAGGTCTAGCATAGTCATCCCTCTGTCAAAGACTGGCTGCAGGTCACAGGCTGTTACTATACCAGCTCTTGCCGCTACAATTGCCCTTGCCTTCAGAATATGTAATTTCAGGGCTCCTGCACAAATGGTCAGTTTTATAGAAAGTACTCTGCTAAGAGCAAAAGAAGAAACAGCTGCTCCTCCCTGCTATGCAGCAAAACATGCCACAGCAGTCAGTTCCCTGCTCTGTCCATCTAGAGCTGCAGATAGCTTTTCTTCTCTTTCATCTTACAGTTTTGTTGAAGGGATAGAAGGCAGCTATCTCAAAATTTCCATGTTGTAGAAAGCCACAGAAGGGACAGGATGGAGGCAGGACAGCCCAAGAGACAGAGCAACGCCCCTTCAACCAGAGCATAGCAGAGATGTAAAGTTCCCTTCAACACTGCTTTCTGGTCTTCTCAAAGGACTAAGAATAGCCAGGACTGAGTAAACCAGTGGTGCTGCTGATGGCTGATATTAGGTACTCGGGGAAAACACCCCGAGGTATGGCAATTCAGTAAGCTTTAAGCTTTAACTTTAAGCATATTAGTGAGGTACCTGGAAAGTGCCCTCTTCCTCACTTGGCTTTTTTTTCCTCTTTTGCTTTAGAGCAATATGCNCTAGCCTAGACCTTCCCTGACGCAGCTTAAGACTTAAGTCCTGCTGCTGAAGACTGGTTCATTGGTCTCATTGCTCTGATTGTCAGCGACAGCTTGGCTTTCGACCTTGTTACCACAGTTTAGTCAGAGGGGCCTTGAGGGCAGTTGATGAAAAGCTGACAGCATGACATGGCTGCCTGTCATAGCAGTGTAGTGAAAAAAAGATTAAAATTCAGGTAAAGTGTGATCATGATACACCACCATGTGAAGGTTGGGGCACACCTTGTACTCAGCAATCTGCAGAAGGGAGGAAACAATCTGCATACATGTGTGCTCGTTCACATGCCTGTGCATTGCACAGGCACAGCTCCTCTGAGAATTAGTCAAAACCACCTATCTATGAAAGCGTTTGTAAAATCACGCACTTTAGAAACACCTCTGTCGGAGCTAGAATACAAATGCACAAATTGTGCTCCCGATGGAGTTTTCTACAGAAAATATACAGGGCTATGAGAAAAGCAAACTGTCCTCCCAGTCTCTACTCACTAAGGAATTTTGTCACATAATTTCATAGTTTGAGGTAAACATTAGGGAGTAGGGTTTTGGAAGTCACGACCCCCTCATTTAATTCTCTCATCCTTCAAACCTTTGGCCACATCACTGCTAGAATCCAACGTCTAAAAGAACCTTTTTTCTTAGATAAAGTTTGTAGCTCATGATAGATAAGCACTTGGACATCCTTGCACCCTGCCTGAACAATGCAGACTACCAAAGCAAGATGCACAGACAAGTTATTTAAAAAGCTGACCCCTTCTTCACCCTAAATTAACTTGTCCCTGCCCCCAAGAACTTGACCATCTCCTGTTCCATACCAATCTCACCCTCATCTTGTGGTTATTATTATTTTTCCACAGGCAACGACGAACTTTGTGACTGACAGGAATTTGCCAACAGCCATTCCATAGAGTTGTTTATCTTCCAAGGAGCTAACGCTGTTCAGAAAGAAGAAAAAAAGGCAAGTCTGTGGCATTCTCTGCAGAGGAAAAGTAGTGTATCAGAAGTGGCTTCTCCTGAACTGGGAATACACCTGCTTTTCTCAGGAACCCATTTCATTCATGGTGAGTCATATTGCTAATACTTGGTAGGCTGCCAGGTGAGAGACGTAGAGGTGGAGTGATTGCGAGTAATAAATGGCATTATAACTAGGCTAAAACCTGGTACAAGCCTCCACTTGTACTGCAGTCTTAAACAGACTGAAAACCACAGAAAATCAGCTTACTACAATCAGTAATTCTCTGTCCTGGTAGGAGCCCTCCACTAGCTAAAAAAGACATGCTTGGAGGTTCTCAGCCTTCGGGAATGAAGCTCATTTCTTAGGAGGCTAGCTGCCTTTACAAACACAGGCTGGTCTCTGGGAGGTGTGTCTCAGACCAGTACACCTTGTTGGCAGTCCTGGGAGCCTGCCCAAGTCAGAGCTCCCACACGCTCTGGGTAGATCATCATCTTAGGCCAGAAACTTGTCCTTTGAAACCTATCCAATGATTTATAGCTTGGCAATAGCCCTGGATAGCAAAAGCAGAGGCACTGGAGGACAGGACATGAACCTCGCTTCCACTGCAGTCACACACCATGCCTATTGCAGGACAAGGGGTGAGATGGTTGGTGTTTATTACCAGTGCTGGATTATGCAAAGGCACAGGAACAGAGCTCTCCCTTCTCCAAGAGTAACAGTTTGATTTCACCAGAGAAATATCGAGAGAAGGGAAAGAATATCCATGCACAGAACACCATCCAATGAAAATGAGAACACAGGAAGCCAGGGAAAGGCAGAATGAAGCTGGGGCTCAGCAGAGAAGTGCTGAAGCAAACCACTTTCCAGTCCTGGCTTGAGTAGACCTTTCCTGGCTGCTCCAGCCAAACGCAAGCCTTTCAGGAGGACTTCGCAAAGAGCACAAGGGAGAGCAGACCACAGGAGCAGAAGGGGAAGAAAGCAACACTGTTTTCCCTGCATCTCCCTCAAAAGACTTGGGCTGTTACTGTAAACAGTGAGTAGCATGTTCCGGGTAGCTGCAATAACTAGCTGTGGGATTTTGCTTAAACTTGACTTTGCTTGAATTTAGGGAAGCAAGCTGGCTTACTCATGAGGCAGATCATGGTGTCTGTGCTTCTTCCTGTTTCACCATTTCAGTGCAGGCTTGGTTGATGGGTCCTGGAAAGCCTCGTCATCTGTCTGCCTCACAGGCCTTGCACTTCAGGGAATTTGAAGCTAACTACAGCAGTGACTGCCCTAATGCAAAGCAAGTATTTCTGATAAGAATTTAATCTCACCTGAGTGAAAATAAAATTCAACCTGGTATTTTCAGTACAAACAAACATAAGAGGTTCATTGCCACCTTAGCTACAAAGTAGTAAGATCTTCCACTAACCACCACCTTGGAGAAAGTGAACTACAAGCCAGTGCCTATACAAATGTTAACTATCACATCTAGACACAGACACTCTGAGTTGCCTCCCAGGGCTCACAAACCCTTTCTTACCACAGCAAAACTGATGCACAGGTATCTCTACTATTTGGCCAATCTGAATTTTGGAGAGAGATTTGCAGTACAAAAATCTTACTTACAAAACACGTTAAACGGATTCTGTGCTTAACATTACGGTCTCCTTCCTTATGAATGGCAGTGCAAAGAGGGTTTTCTAAATAGTGAGAATACACATACATATTTTAATACCCATAAAATTACTTAACTGTTCTTAACTGTTCTGTGCTACAGCCAGCATACTAAGGTGGAATTTACCATACCAAAACATATGAACATGCCCTAGTAAAGTTCAGAACTGTAAAATTTTGGAACAACTATCCAACATTCTGACTGGATAAGAATAAGAAGCTGAAAAAATCTCCATCAGTTTAGGGAGTCTGACCATACACTGGGTAAGCTTTCTTGGACAACACTGCTTAGAGATGTCTGATTCCAGACAGCTGTAGAAGTATGAAGTAGCTTTACATGCTTCTACAGAATAAGAAACTAATAATGAATAATAGGATTGCTTAAGCCCAAATGACAATCATCTTTATTTCAGGTCTTGATTGAGCAAGTATAGAAACATATACCCCACGCTGGGGCAAGGCACACAGGTCCTCCCCTCCCTTCTCCCCCAATAAACTATGGAAGCTGTGTGATGCTGTCAGTCCAAGTCAGTCACTTCAGCCTTGACTTGCACCTACATACTATTTTCAGGTGTGGCAGCACCTCCCCCATCACCTTCACGTGCTCCCCAAACCACACACAGAACCAGGGCAATAACCACAGGAGCTGGTACCAAGAACTCCTACTGCTGCTCACTGTTCACTGTTAGAGACCAGTCACAGCTGGAGAAACTTCAGCTCTAGCTTCGCCCCCACCCCCAGATAGAGCGGCGGCTACAATTGTCAGGTGCTCAGCCCTCCTGTCCCCCGAAAGGCCTGTGTCACATACCAGTCACCAGCCTTGCAGGAGGCATGGGCATTACAACCCATTGACCCTATGTCTGAACAGCAGCAGCCCTCACTTCAGGCAATGTTGGAAGAACAAGCAACGCTTCAGTCTGCCATGCAGTTCAATTCCAAAGACTGGTTTGGTTCAGGGTTGGCAAGGGTGGCTAGGTTACCTTCATGTAGCAGTTTTCCTCCTGGGCAAGGGCTTGTACAAGTTTCATTTTTTTCTCATTCTTCCTGTTGTCTTCCCTCAACAGTTGTACTTGTCTTTTTTTAACTGCACATGCTATTCTGGAACCCTCATTGTGAACAGTGTGAGAATCAGAAAGACAGGAATTATCCACAAAACCAGGAGGTGACAACTTGTCTGAGACCAGGAGCTCTGCAGTTTTTCTTTCTAAATGTGGCCCAGTGCTGCCCAGTGATTCCTCTGGTAAGGTAGCTGCTGAGCCACACCTCCTGCCTACCGCATGCTTTATCATCTCCTCATTTTCCCCTGCATTTCCAAGTTCCCTCAAGTGGTTGTGCATGTGGCAGTGAAACTCAGTATTTAGTCTGTTACTGCTGCCCTCTTGCATGCCTTTATCAGTAAAGTTAAAGCTGTTCCATTTTGTTCCCTTTATAGTTCTTTCTTTGCTGTTTAAATCTTGACAGTTCAGCTCCAACAAATGCAACAACTGTTTGTCTCTGCTGTTATGTTCATCTTTGCTACCAGTAGACAGCTCACTGGAGTTGATGATCGAAAGGCTCCCATCACTGGTCAGGGTGACATTCTCACTAGAGGCTAAACCTGGGACAATTCCACAGTCAGAATCCTGCACAATCAAACACACGTGGTCATCTGTCCCCTGGTCAGGTTCACAGATTACAGTATCTGGAGGTGCTTCTCTCAGGTTGCTGTACAACAGACGAATGCAGGGTTCATATAGTGACCTAGAGGTAACCTCACTTGCATTGTCACAGTATGTATCATTACATTTAACCGCATTACCAAAAGGTTGATAACCAGATGGTTGAGGTCCAATG
Source organism: Todus mexicanus (assembly GCA_013389965.1). Classification (NCBI taxonomy): domain Eukaryota; kingdom Metazoa; phylum Chordata; class Aves; order Coraciiformes; family Todidae; genus Todus; species Todus mexicanus. The sequence continues at coordinate 6,672 of WEIS01089788.1, read as the reverse complement.
GGGCAAGGTATTATATTGGCTTTCTTTTGAACGTTTTGATATGTTACTTCCTTAAGTATTGCTTCCCCTGGTAAGAAAGCTGAAGCACTGTCATTTGCATGGGTGGAGCAAGACTGAAAATCAGCATGTTCTGAAGAGGTGTTTTGAAAATCAAGTTCCGTGCAGCAATATCTGTAGTTGGTATAACATGTCTGATCTCTAGGGGCTTGATAAATTTGATCTCTGCAGTTAAGCTCTGGTGTCTCTGAAAACGGTGTCAAAGACGGCGAGGAGCACATCTTTTCAAAACACAGAGCGGGGCTACTGTTAGCCACAGACTGAGAGGTAAGGATATCAAAGCTCTTATACGCAGAGCTACTTGGTTCCTTGGATGCAGACATAAGAACATGTAAGCTCTTGTATGCAGAACCACAGGGCTCCATGGATGGAGAGAGAAGGGTGTCAAAGCTCTTGTATGCAGAGCTACACAGCCCCATGGATGGAGACACAAGGATATCAAAACTCTGGTGTGCAGGGTTGCTTATTTTGTCTTTTTTGCTCCCAAAGGATGGTTTATTTGGAGATTCCTGGATCAGGACACACGAGTCATGCTGACTGTCAAAACTGCATGGAAAAAGGCTTTGATGAACCATATGTTGAAGATCTCTTGCATCCAGAGAAGCAGAATTGATGCTGGAGCTCTGATAGCCAGATTCAAAGGATTCTTCTGATTGCTCTGACTTCTTGCTGGATACACTACAATTGTAGTCATCTTGAGAAGCTTTGGTGAAAAGGGAGACTGTATGAGAAGTATCACATGGCTGATGACTCTGGGTTGCGCTTTCCTTTGGATTTTGCTGTGATGGACTTTCTGACTCAAGTTTCTCCAAGGTTTTACTCTTACCTGTGATGATGTCTGGGTCTTTATTGTCTTGCATGTTGTTTTGATCTGCCAGGATATCAATAAACATGCTGGCTAGTTCCGCATGTTCTCTGAAAGCACTGATACTGCTCTCACAAGGCTCAAACATGGTGAGCTGATCACTAGTCTCTCCCTGGCTCTCAGACTCAATGTCTGTTAAACGTTCACAAATTTCTATAGATTCTTCAACCGGAACTGTCTCAGGGGTTAAAACTGCACTGCTGCCTTTTGGAAACCACTCTACAGACCTGCTGCGGCAACTGCAAGATTTCTCAACATTTCTGATGTTATCTTTTCCCTTGAAGTTTTGGCTTGACAAACTTTGATCCAGACAGTTCTTGCAACTTCTGTTTTTGGAAGTCAAAAGGAAAGAACAGTTAATATTTATAGGAAACTATTTTATGCTGTAAAACAGTGGGGTTGTTTTTTTTTTTCCTTTATCTTACTTACATTTTGTTTTCCATATGATTCTGCTTTAAGTCGTGGAAAGGGAACTTAATTTCATCAATGTAGCACAAAACTGAAAACTGATAAAGATACAAATGAGATTTAGGATATAGGTGTCTTGTATTTAGTATTCACCAAAGTAGACAGACAATAGCACTTATATATCCTGCTTCTGGTGATCAGGAAAAGGTATATTTTTGCAAAGCCTTTAAATTACCTTTAAATGGCTCTTTGCTGGATTTGGGATTTGATCCCACCATTCTTTCTTCACTCTGCAAGGGAAAAATTAAAATTGTTTGCTTTGACTGCACTTCGGCTTCGTCAGCGTACACTTCCCTCTTCTGTTCTTCAGTCCCTCTTTTCCATCTGCATTGCAGCAACCCAAAGTGCTCGTTCTGGGCACCTCTAAGTGCTGCTTTCATTAAACTAGTGCAAAGGCATTTATATGCTTGGTGTGTGACTGCTCTGCACAACCATGGTCACATGTTCTTCTAATCATGTTTGAAATTATGTGCGAAACAGATAGGATCCCACTTTCACATTACCACTAAATTTTGAAAAGAAATACAGATATTTCATGACTGTTACTGAAACTACAGCAAAGACTGGGGTCCAAACCCCATAATTTCATCCTGTTTTGGATGCTGTAACAAGCCAATTCTAGTAAGACTGTTAGAGAATATTCAGTTCTCTTCAGAGAATGACAGAGGTGCAACTGATTTGTGTTTATAAAACATTCGCTCATAGTCGGTGGAGAACTGTTTGCTCTCTAGGACTACTTCAAAGGCAGTTGTAGGGAGGTGAGTATCGGTCTGTTCTCCCAAGTAACAAGTCATAGTACAAGAGGAAATGGCCTCAAATTGTGCCAAGGGAGGCTTAGGTTGGACATGAGGAAAAATTTACTCCCCACAAAGGTTCCCCAGGTATGTCCCAGGCTGCTCAGGGCAGGGGTGGTGTCCCTGTGATCCCTGGAGGGGTTTCCAAGCTGTGGAGATGTGGTGCTGAGGGACATGGGGTAGTGGCGACCTCCAAGTATCAGGTTAATGTTTGGACCTCATGATCTTAAAGGTCTCTTCCAACTAAAATGATTCTATGATTCCATATAGGTGCTGAGGAAAACCAAAACATTAGATTCCTGTAATATACATTCAGCTAATCAATAGCAATTCTGACATCTGTGCAAACTGCTACTCTGTAAAACCTGTGAACAGTATGATACATACTTGGTAAAACAGAAGTAACAAACTATAGATACTGCCATGATCAGTATGCAGGATATGGGAACAGCCATCTGCAGAACGTCTTCAGTTGTTATTTGGAAGTCTGTGAAACAAGCATGTACATTTACAGGTGTGTATGTGCATATAAATACAAGTACTCGCAATACCAAATTAATTGATTTTCTTTTTCACCTTAAAAAAGTTCCTTTAGAGGATGTAAAATAAAGCAGATAAACAACAGAACACATAGAGCTACCAGTGGTGATGGTGTGTGCCGTGTCAGAGAGATGAATGCAGACACTGCAGGCAGTTACTGCAGCGAGCGCAGCAGCTGGTAGAGCCAACGTGTACTGTGAGGCCAATTGTCAGCTTCTGGGGACAAACCTGCTGCACAGCCCCTAAAATGGCATTACAACCTCCACCATAGCGCAGCTATGCTGCTTGTCCTCTGTTGCTCTTCAGAGACTTCTATAAACCCTCTGCCCTCCGATAGTTAAAGTCTTGCTTAATTTGCAGCCTAAATATTTCGTGTACATTTATACCCACTTCTTCTTACATCAACATTGTTCCTTAGTTTAAATGTCTCCTCTCCTTCCTTGGTGTCTACTTCATGAAATATTTACAGAGAATAGACACATCCCTTTCAGTCATTTTTTCACAATTCAACTTCTCTGGGTCTTCCTTAGTTTCTCCAGGAGTTGCCTTTCTACGTTTAGTCTCTTTGGGAGCCTTTATGGATGTAAACACAGCACATTCAAAAGGATGAAGGTGATGATCCCGTAAGTCTGAGAGGAGAGCAGTGGGGGTATATATCACGTGGTTTATAAAACTACAGCATCCTTTTATCAAACTGCTACTTGTTACAGTACTTACCATAGTGAAATTCAACTTCTTCACTCCATTCACTCCAGTAGGCTGGGTAGTTTGTATAGTTACACCTTACACTTGCAATGTAATCATAGCCTCTCCTCAGAGAGCTTGCAGTAATTTCAAAGCTTTTTGCCTGGTAGTTAATTGCTTTTACAGAAACCTGAAAAGAAAGCGAGAAAACTCACTTTTATTTTTCTATGAGGTGACAGGTTAGTGACAGCAATTAAATAACCGTGGTGTTAAGTGTTTCAGCAGCCTTCCAGAAACGAACAACTGCGTACCTAATCTGCCGTGTGAGATACTGCATTTTGGTGATACAAAGGGGCGGCATCTGTGACATGCCACCACGCCTGTTCTTCCCCTACCACAAGAAGCCCAACCCTAAAGCTCTGGCTTGTTCAGGAGGGTGTCTGAAATGTCTCAGGTGCACCGCAGTCATAAATAGCCTCCAGCTTCCTGGTGTCTAAGGAGCAAATAAAGTTCAGGGAACAGGAGGATTGCATTTTCAATCTCTACCCTGTCTACTGTGAGCAGCAGACCATTTTAGCAGTGCAGTCGGAGGAGTTCCAACGCTTTACAGCCCAGCTGAACCACCTTGGGCCAATGTGACCTGTCACAAGTGTGTGATCAGAAACATTGTGGGACTTGCCCTTGCTGGCCCTTATGCCTTTATTCATTAAATGGTTTAAAGGCTTTTCAGAGGACTTTTTAAACCTGAAAACTCCAGAGAGACAGAAAACAAAGAGACTGGCTGTCTCTTACCTCTGTCGGGTGGTGCTTCCTCCAGTATTTCACTTCATAGATGACCGTCTGTCCAGAGAGTATGGATGGAGTAGAGTAGCTCTCCTCCCAGCTCAGATTGAAATTACCATTTTCAATTTTCTCAATGGCAAGATTTTTGGGGGCCCTTGGCTTAACTGTATGTTAAAAAATACAATTAAGGAGAATCTGGTAATTGGAAGGCACTGATGGAGAGAAGCAGAGAGACAAACATTCACCAGAGACTAGAATCTCATTGCAGTCAGCGCATTTAGCCCTTTTCACTATGCTGTAGCACAAAGATATTAGAGGCCAAACCAGGGCAAATGTGAGGGTTGGACTAGATGATCCCTAAGGTCCCTTCCAACCTGGTATATGGTGATACAGTATTCATTAAAAAGCCCTGAATCTTGAAGCTGGTGGAACAAAATGCAAGTTCAACCTCTTGGTGCAACAGATGCCGGTTTCAGCCTCAAAAAATGGAACAGCCTGTGCTCTCACAATAGCATGCTGTGCTGTGGGGTAGGCACAGAGCTTCTGACAATTTTGCAGCCAGGCTGTCCTGGCTACCTGCCTCTTGTGACCTGATGCAAGCTCCTGCTTATTCTGCTGATAAGCGCCAGCCCATTGATGCAGATGAATGCCCGCCTAAGATATGTGAACGATGTTTGAGGTGACGAGTGTTACGAGCAAGCACATTGTTCTAAACAAATTCAGTACCTATAGAGACACAAACTGTATCTATGCTCTGTCCTGTGCAAGAGCAGTTAACTTTTTATCACTGGTTGTTATAATCCAACACCAATTACTGTCAAAATCTCTGTTCAAGGTGATGATTCAACTATCATAAAAATCAGAGCATGACAAGACAGGAATGGAAGAAATTTCAGCAGCCACAGCCTAGCGTCTTTAAAGAAACTGGAAGGAGCTCATTCCTCTTCATCCTTCAATTCTACAGCCACAAGCAAACTGTACTAAAGACACATCTAAACCCTCAAACTGCTGCTGGCTGGAAGCTGAGAGGGTACAGCTAGAGGAAGAATTACTCTCTGTCTGCCCTGTTACTTACATTCTTTCTTTAATAATCGACTTGAAAATTGGGTTTCTAACCAGATGGATCCTGCACTGAGGCCAGCATGGCACTTTTCACCTCTGGTAAGGAAAAACTACTGCAGTGACACGAACAAGGTGTTAGCTAGGATTGCAAGCCTGGAACCGAATGTCCTGGTGACAAAGTAAACAGTTTCTTACCAACAAGGGCTGGTATGACACTGTAATTCCACATATCAGTCCCATTGAACTGTAAAGCCAGAATATATGTGAGGCTTGATACAAAATAATCCCGACGTATTGTGCAAGTGCACAAATTGTCTTTTCCATTCTCAGGGACGCACACGTGATTTCTGAAAAACAGGCAGAAAAAGATGTGATGTTTAAACAGCGTGGCACACTTTCTTGAAAAGGTGAAATTAAGCTTCCCAATCTAGAAATGTTTAGTGCAAATCAGAACTGAGCTCCCTCGAACTCCCAAACAACCCGTCCTCCCCCAATACCCCTTGGATATCTGAACTGGTAAAATGAAAAACTTAACAGAAAGGCTAAAGACTGATCCTCACAGGAAAAATTAATACCCTTTGTCACTCTTCAGCCTCTGAAGGAGTGGACTTCCAGCTTGCCAGTATAGGAATAGGTTTGCTACAGTGTACAAAGTGAGGGTGTTGACATGTCTGTGTAGAGAAATCACATGGAGAGGAACAGGAGAGCCCAGATACATCTTCCTTCGCAGGAGATGAAGGCTGGTGCTGCTGCACCACAGGGACAACAGTCTGCGCTTGAACGCAGAGTTAGACTGCATGCAGAGATAATCACCTGGGCTCCAAGGCAGAGTACCTTTCACGAAGGATATGAACTGGTAAATTAGGTAAGATTTTTCCTGAACAAGGTAAAATTTTGCATGAAGTGAAGACTGGGTAAACTCAGGAGAGCCCTACCACTCCTACGAGTAGGACTTGATCACTTCTCTGCACTCAGAGTGCAGAGAAGTAGACCACAGAACAGAGCATGCTGTTAACTGCAGCAAATCGTTTTCCTCCTGGCAAGAATAATAATCTGGATTACATTTTGCACCAGACACCCATGGCAGAGGGAGGGAATCAAAGCTGATAATAGCTATAGGATATACGAAGTTCCAACAATGATAATGTAACATCTTATTGAACACTTACGGCAGAAAAAAACCCCCATCCCTGTAGTATAGCAGGAAATCTTTGGAGCAATTTGTTTGTGCAAGCACCGTCCAGTGACAAATCATCTCTTTGTCATAGTCTGTGAAGCATGCAAATTCCTGTACATGTCCTGCAGCCATAACTAGGGAGAAGCAGCACACAATGAGAAGCAAGAGAAAAAAAAATTGGACTAAGCAGAAACACTAACTTTTTCATCTAAACAGAGCTACAAACCCCCTATAAATTAAGT
>WEIS01089787.1:0-12764 GCA_013389965.1 Todus mexicanus | reverse complement strand
TAGGAAAAATTTCTTCACTGTAGCAGTGGCGAAGTATTGAAACGGGCTGCCCAGGAAGGTGGTGGAATCACCATCCCTGGAGGGGTTCAAAAAATGTGTAGATGTGGTGCCTCGGGACATGGTTTAGTGGTTCTGATAATGTTTAGTAGATGGTTGGACTTCATGATCCTGAAGGTTGTTTTCAGCCTTAATGATTCTATGATTCCAAACAGCTGCCAGTGGGAATCCATTTCCACCCTCCTCTCCTGTGTCTTTTCTGTATTCTCTGTCTCTCTCCTGACCCGTGTGCACCCTGCCTTTGTAGGAAGGAGACAGACCACGACCGAGAAGTCAGGTGCCTTTATGAAGAAATGGAGCAACAGATCAAAGCAGAAAGGGAGAGGCTGGTCTGCCAGGTACCCTGTCTCTCTTGGCTAAACTCAGATTTTCTCTGGTGGTGGCTCCTTTGGCCAAGGAACAGCTCTGAGGTGCCTGGGTGTTGTCTGCACAGCTCTGTTTCTTTACCTCTGCAGGAGGCACTGAGACATGACAGGAGCAACCTGCTCCAGAAGGAGCTACGCAGCAAAGAGCAGGAGCTGGAGAAAATCCTCCACCGCCAGAAGAAGGTAACAGGGCCCAAATCCTTTCTAAAGAAGTGCATCCCCTTCTCCTGTCTTTCTGCTAAGGCCTTTTCTGCCCGAGGATGATTTTCATCTGCTGAGGGTTGGTAATCAGCTAATCTTGTGCTGGCTAGTCTAGTTCTCTCCTGTCTCTGAAGGTGTTGAAGTGGTTTGTCGAGTTCTTCTTCAACTGTGAATGTTTTGTCCATGCATTTTCTTATCTGTTTTGTTTTCTCTTGACACAATCTTCCCATCAATTGTACAACTGGGCAAAGAATTTGGCAGTTGGGAGTTTGGAGCCTTTTGTGGTGTGGAAGAAAGCCGTGTGTGGACATACAAGAGCCAGATGTCTCTAGTTTGTGTTTTCTGGCTGCTCCAAAATAACCCAGAGAGAACAGTTCTGTGATGCTTAGAGCTGTCTGTGCTGTGTATTTGCAATTCAGCAGCTAATGACCTACTGATTAATCAGTCATGGAAGACGTCAAAGCAGAAACTTGCTATTAGTCTCCTCTAACTCTACTGTGTCCTTCTTGAGAGTGAAGCTACCGAGAACTAATACGATGAAAGAAATGGAGCATCTGCCTTAGGAAGGGAAAGCAGGAAAACTTAGACTTGATTTTGGAGAGGAGGCGACTGAGGGAAGATGTGAGCTTGATGGACTCAAGAAGGTGGTGGATTAGGTCCACAGAGAACTGTTATTCCCCAAATCCTGCAGCAGCAGCAGAGGTGAGGGATGCTCAGTGAGACCAGTATGAATCTGATTTAGAAGAATGCACCTCTTTGCACAGGGGTGAGCACTGGATTTTTTGCCACAGGAGGCAGGCAGCATCAGCAGTTTAAAACTGGATTGGGCAAACAAATGGACAAGAGGTTTGTAGATGTTTATTAAAAGGCGGAGCAGTCAGGGCTACGGCCTCTAACACCCCTAGTCCAGGGACCATAGATTCTGGGGTGTGTGCAGGGAATGGACCGTAATTAGGTGTCCAGACATGCTCTTCCTAGGTAGCATCTCTTCTCACAGTGGGTGAAGGCAGAGAAGTGGGCTACAAGGACACTTAGTACTCGAATGGTTGTTTCTGATGCTCTTCACTGAGGCTTGTACGAAGTTTTGTGGATAATCAGGTCCCTCTTGTGGCGTAAGACCAGTATTGTGATGTGCCGTTTGACGGTGTCACTTCCAAGCGTGGACAACACAGAGTAGCAAGAAGAAAGTTCTTTATCTGGTGCCATGGTGAGCTGCTTTACTTGCCCTTGGGGCGGGGGTAGAAGATAGGCTGAGAGAAAGGCAAGCTGGAGGTAGAAACGTGGGGGATGACTGCTACCTATCACATTGTTCAGAACTGGTTCCTGGTGCTCCCCTCTGGTTGCAAGTGTGGATTGTATGATTTTATTTTGGGCTGTCAGTTCTTGGATGGGTACCACAATTTCTGGGTGGCACAAGCTTCAGCAGAGGGCCCTGGTTAGCTGGTGTGGCTGGTGTCAGTATGATCTTTCTGGCAATGCTCTGCTTGCCTCTTGGGATGGCTGAGGAGCTTTGACTCCTTCCCAGACCACACCAGCCAGTCGTGAGGAATCACGTCACTGGTCGGATACATGACAGCAGGCTTCCCAAATCAGGCCTGTTTGTTGTGGTGGGGTCTTGTGCTTTCTGAGGTGCAGCTGTGCCCCAGTGGCATTTAAACAACATCTCCAGCCCAAGGTTCTGCCTCCAACAGTAGCAAAGGCCACCTGGCCCCTTGACCTTCCAGGTGCATCATGAGATACCCCTGGCACTTCGATATATCCCCCTTGCAGCTGCCTGTCTCGAGGAGAAAGAATCGCTGCCAGTTCACCTACTGGGATATCACTGGTGGTCCCCTAGACCTGAGCTGTGTTTAACCCCTTCTCCTCTTCTTCGTCCTCCTCTCCTGTTGCAGCTGGAACATCAGCTACAGTCGCTGAACTCGGAGCAGCTGGAGACCCGGGTGCAGAACGAAAGGCTCCGGCATCTGAATGAAAACCTGCTGGAAGAGCTGGAGAAAAGCAAATGGGAGCTGGAGGCTGTAAAGAGGCAATTACAGAAGCTCCAGAAAGAAGCTCAGCTTGAGCAAGAGCAGAAGGACAGGTGGGAATGGGCAGGGAAGGGGTGCCGGGGCAGGGACCCAGGCAGAGAAGGAAGGGTGGACAAGTTGTTAAAGAATAGGGATCTCTAATTAGAGGCCTTGGTCTCATCAGAGGATTGTCTGTCTCTTCTTGAAGAAAAGAAGTAACATCCCTGTGGCCTTCTGGGCCTAAACAGGGGGTGATGATGCTACCGCACACCTGCCTTTAGCGGAAATGGATTTGTTCATTCATACTCGGCTAGAAAAGCAGCCTAAAAATACAGATGTTCCTCAGCCTAATGGAGGATTCTCCTCCGTGTATTTTTCCAGTTCACCAACACATCTGTAAATTTCCTACAGATGCTCTTCTAACCACTTGTGTTCCTGTTTCTGGGTTTAATCTAATAATACATAGCTAAACCACGAGGATGTTTCAGCTCCAGATGGCAGCGAGCATCCTCCCCAGCTCCAGCAGCTGAGGAAACTGGAGTGTGAAAGGAGAAGATGGGTTGCCTGCCCTCATACTGGAGGAGCGCAGAAAAGCTGGGGTACAGCCCAGCCACCCCAGCCCAGCTCCCGCGGCAGCTCTGCCTCCTCAGAATCCTCCTGGCAGAGGGCAGGCCCTGACCTGTGAGAAGACCATAAGTGTCCCTGAGAATTTTTCTATGCTGATAGTGGTGAAGACACTGGCCCAGGTTGCCCAGAGAGGTGGTCGATGCCCCATCCCTGGGAAGGTTCCAATTCAGGTTGGCTGGGGCTCTGAGGAACCTGCTCTAGTTGAGGCTGTCCCTGCTCACTGGAAGGGGGTTGGATCTAGACGAGCTTTAGAGGTCCCTTCCAACCCAAATCAGTCTGTGGTTCTATGAAATCGATCTTTGTATTTCCTCTCCCTTCAACTCATTTCCCTTTTTAACAATCCTGTTCACCCAGGGATGTGTTCAGAGTCTCCAAGAACATGCAGAAAGAGAAACAAAGCCTCCTTCGGCAGCTGGAGCTCCTCAGGTAAGAGCAGGGCCGGGGGAAGCGCTGAGCTCTTGTGTGTGTTGGGGACAGAGGTTTCAGCACGGTGCTCGTTCCTCCTGCAGAAAGCTGCGGGAGTGTATTTGAGCAGTGCTCACACACGGCTTGTTCTTGTGGGTCCAGGCCAAGCTGTGCGATCTGGCCAGGATTCCCATGAGCCACCAATGTGCCCTTGTGGCCAGAAAGGCCAGTGGTGTCCTGGGGTGGATTAGAAGTGGGGTGGTCAGTAGGTCGAGAGAGGTTCTCCTCCCCCTCTGCTCTGCCCTGGTGAGGCCACATCTGGACGGTTGTGTTCAGTGCTGGGCCCCTCAGTTCCAAAAGGACACAGCGCAGAGCCACAGAGATGCTGAAGGGAGGGGAACATCTCCCTTGTGGGGAAAGGCTGAGGGAGCTGGGGCTCTGGAGCTTGGAGAGAAGGAAACTGAGGGGGGACCTCAGTCATGGTTAGAAACATGTAAAGGGCGAGTGTCGGGAGGATGGAGTCAGGCTCTTTTCGATGGCACCAGTGACAGGACAAGGGGTAACATGTGTAAACTAGAACACAGGAGGTTCCACTTGAATATTAGGAGGAACTTGTTTGCAGTGAGGGTGCCAGAGCCTGGCCCAGGCTGCCCAGGGGGGTTGTGGGGTCTCCTTCTCTGGAGACGTTTCAAACCCGCCTGGACGAGTTCCTGTGGGACTTGGTTTAGGTGATCCTGCTCCGGCAATGGGGGGATTGGACTAGATGAGCTTTCGAGGTCCCTTCCAATCCCGAACATTCTGTGATTCTCTATGGGCTGTGTTATTTCACCACCCTGTCCCTCCACTGGAGGAGGTTAGTCTTTCCTGCTGGCTAAGGGGACCTTCTGGAGCCCATGACCTGAGCTGGGACACGGGGAAATCCCAGCGTGTCTGGCAATAAATGACATCTTCACTGGCGTCCCACACTCCCTTTCTGTCCCAGCTTTCAAACTTTCTTCACGCCGTTTCTGATGAGCGCTTCATTGTGTCTCTCCTGTGTCTTCCTTTGGTGCAGAGAGATGAACAAGAAACTCCGAGATGAGCGAGACGCGTTTGAAGCCAAGAAGCTGGTTAGTCTAAGAAAGAAAATCTTAATTCCCAGCCACCCTCCTTTCATCTGCTGCTGTTGCTGTCACCACTCGGGGGCCTGTCACTTCCACGGGGGACAATGACCTGAGCTCGCCAGGCCTGATGTGGTGCGCAAGGCAGACTCCGCAGCACCTCTCTGCCCACGCTGGAGACAAGCTCTGCCGGTTGCTGTCGCCAAGTGCCCGGGTTTAACCCAAGGCGTGTTAGCTTGTGACTGTCCCGCAGCACCGGGCAGGGCCACGGTGGGTGCTGCCGGCATCGCGCCGTGATGGGCACCGCGCACGTGCAAGGAGAGGGGTGAAGCTGGATGCGTCCCTGGAGCTGGGTGGGGAGGAAGATGGTGGATTCCTGGCTGACTGGGAGTGGAGGGGCACAGGAAGGTTTTGGAGTTTCTCTGACCCCTTGAGGTAGTAGCAGATGTTTCCAGGTGTTGCCCCGGGGCCGTTCCCCATTCCTGTGACCTCTGCGGGGGTGGAGCTGCAGAGTAGCCTTGCGTCAGAGGGCCAGGAGAAAGCAAGGGGGCTTTGACATCTGGATCAGTCAGCTCCATCTCTGGCCTCTCTCAGTCTCCAAGATAAGTACGGATACATCATCTATGTTTAATTCTGATTATTTTTCCATGAAAAAGTCGTGTTCCCAAATGTCACTGGCGGGGCTGCTCTGTGCTCTTCTTGGACCCATCCCTGCCACCACGTGTCTTTGCATGCTCTGCTCAACCACCTGGCAGTGGCTGCCTTGCAGCAGGGACAGGCACTGGTGAGCTGTGGGAGGTCTCCTGGCTGTGGTGTGGAAAGGAATGTGGAAGGAAGCACAGGGATTGTGCCCTGCTTGGGGGGGAGGTTGGAGTTCTCCAAGTAGAGCAGCAGCTGTGTAAAATAACTTGATGGAGGTGAGGGGGGTATGGAGGCCGTTGTGTTTCTGAAACCTGAAGAAGACTTTTTTTAATTCTTCTTCCATTTTCAAAGCTGCTAAATATGTGCGTGGGTCCCAGAGGGCCCTGCTTCCTCTTTGGGAAGTAATAAACACAGTCACTCTGTAGCAGAGTCCAGTGCAGGCAGGCAAAGAAAATGGTTTGTTCTCTTCCCGTGCGTGGTGCTTCATCAGCTCCTGGGCTCCTGTGGGTGGGTGGGTGGCCTGTGGAGACCACAGTTCAGGTATGTACTGCTGTGTGTGCCAAGCGTGCCTGCTGCTCCTCTGTTCTCTCCTTTTGCCCTGCTGGAACCGGCTCGGGGCTGCTCTGAGATGTGGCGGTTGCAGGTGGGCCCAAGAGAGAGCCCAGCAGAGAGTGTCACAGCACAGAGGAGCACCTTCTTCCTCAGCAGGATGAACCCCTCCTGCCACCACTGCTCTTCTGGCAGGGCTGGGCTGTGCTGGGCAGACAAAGCCTGTACTGGAGTAAGGTTTTTTCCATTTGTCAGCCAGGACATCTTGTTGGCCACTCTTGTCTCAGTCTGCAGGAGAGCAGGAGCAGAGCTCCAAGGGATTGCAGAGGTGCTGCTGTTGTCATACACCTGCAGAAGGTCTGTATCGTGTCCATCCCACTGTCAGCAGGAGAGACAACAGCAAAAGGGCGAGTCCAGGCCTCTGCTGGGGATCCCTAGTGTGTGACACTCCCTACTAGAGACTAGCCATGTTTTTACAGGCTAGAAAGAGCCCCAAGGCCTCAATACCCTCTGTTAGCGCCCGGAAGGGTTGTGTTATTTCTGTGAAATGAAGGTGTGATGGACAGTGGTTCTTTCATAGCAAAGATCTTGAAGTGGTTGGAAGGAGGAGTCAGGCTGGATGGGGCTGAGAGCAGCCCACCCACGGCTCCTTCGCACTTCTCCGTGCCCAGCTTAATTCCTTGCTCTTCATAAGAGTTCCCAGCCTTGCCGGGGTGGGCAGGCGCTGGCCCCACGGTGCTGTGGGGCACTGTTTATCTGGTGGCTTGGTCACAGATAGCAAGGTGTGGCTGTTTCTGCCTGTGTGCAGGCCCCCGCTGCTGCTGGGGGCTTTCAAGACCCCAGGGTTGTGGGTTCAGCTTCACACCCATGACCCATCCCATGGAGTTACACTTCATGCTCTACTTGACAGGGTAAATTTTGTGTCTGCTCATCACGAGGAGTGTTTTGGGACTTTGACTACATTGGACGTGTATTTGTATGTCACTGATAAACCAGAATTTTTCCTACCCCAACGATAAACCAGAACCTTTCCCATCCGAAAGCCTTGTCCGTGTGCTGTTGTTGTGGAGTCCTTCCTGTCGCTTGTTGTGCGGCTGCGATGTCACATCTGTCCCTTTGCCGTCCCGGTGAAAAGCCAAGTGTTGCACAAACCTGGCAGGCCAATAAAGTGTGGCAGAACCAACGGCAAAACCCACCCCCTTGTTTCTCCTTCCTTGCCCAGGTACGTACCCTGCTGGCTGTCTCCTCTCCAGGGCGGGTGCTGCCACAGCAGGTTGCCCAGGGTCCCTGTGCTCCACTGGTATCTGTCCTGGCCAAAGGGTCACTATGTATGTGGGGATCCTTTGCGTTGGATAATAAGTGCTCCACAGTGGTGAGCCTCTCAATGCTGGATTGTTTCTGTGGCTGGAGCTTCTCCTTAGCACCAATTCTACATGTAAAACATGTTTTGCTGATTTCCCCCCCCCCCCATAGAATGATTTAGGTTGGAAGAGATCTTTAAGGTCAACACATCCAACCACTAACCCAGCACTTCCAGGTCACCACTAAACCATGTCCCTCAGCACCACATCTCCATGGCTTTGGAGCCCCTCCAGGGATGGGGACCCCACCACCTCTCTGGGCAGCCTGGGTAAGGCTTTGACAACCCTTGTGGGGAAGAAATTTTTCCTTTTGTCCAACGTAAACCTCCCCTGGTGCAACTTGAGACTGTTTCCTCTTGTCCTCAAAGTTCCTAGTTGGGTGAGGCCTTCTGTGGAGTCCAGTGTCTCCTTTTGTTGGACCACACTGTGGTGAAGGTGTCCTGGGAGTTCTGGCCAACAGAGCGGCTTAATTGTTTGTCTTTTGAAATAAGGCAGGGGTTACTGAAAAAACAATCTTGGTAGCCCTCTCCTGGGCTATGGGCAGCACGGAGGAAGGCCTGTCCAGAGCTGCCTGCAGGTGTCTGGTCAGTCCAAACCAGCTGACCTGGCAGGCTGCAAACTCTTCTGTCCCCACCTTCACCCCCAGAAATAACTTGTGAGGACACGTCAGAAATGTCCAGACTTGCAGAGCGAGTACATCTTCCTTTCCCCCAGTGCCGAGGCGATGGGTACCTCGCCACGCTGCCTCTCTTGGCCAGTCCGTGTTGGGGTGAGGGGGGTTAGGCTCTGGCATGGCTTTTGGAGGAGCTGGCAGGACAATCCTTGCTCTGCCCCGGGCTTTCCTGCGTGATCTCAGGCAAGTTGCTCATCTTTGACTCTGCTGAATCGGGGGCAGAGGGTTGTGAGGAGTTGTCTTGCTTCCTCCACCTCTGGGGAGCTGGTGAACGCTGGCTGTGTGTTCTAAGGTAAGTAGGAGGGAAATGTGGAGAGGGAGGTTCGTGTAGGGCAGAGCATGAGCATTGTCCTCTCCCTCCCTTCCTACAGCGATGTACAGCTCTGGGTGGTGAGTACCAGTGGAGGAGGAGTGGGACAAGTGCCTCCTGAAGAAGGGGCAACTGGGCTGTCCCACAAAACATCAGCATCAGAAAAAGGCAGGTGGGGAAAGAGAGATTCAGCCGGGAGACCAAGGGGAGAAGAAGCTACAGAAATAAAGACTCTGACAGGCTAGAGGAGGAGTTCACTTTGGGACACCACCATTGCGGATGGATTTTGTTGCACAGGGGAAAGCAGCAACAGGGATGCCTTCTGCAGGAGTTAACCGAGACGAGCAAGCCCTGTCCAAGCCCACGGTCTGAGGGCTCCTGTCTCACCTCACCAAAGGTGTCTGCAGAGGTGGCGAGTGGTTGAACTGAGGCTGGTCAGGTTCCTGGGTCCTAACCACGTTTTCCAACCCTTCTCTTTTCAACTTTCAGGTGCCTCAGAGCACAAAGCCCCTGTTGAAGAAAGGGTCAGTGCTAGGCAGTTACCTGCTGGAGGACAAGCCGGTCAAACGGTCAGCTGGGCGTCTGTGTTGTGTTCGTGGTGTCTGTGCCCGCTGGAGCACCCTGTCAGTCAAGCTGTGTCCTCTGTCTAGTTCTCCCACCTTGGTGCTGGCTGGTTTGGGGAGCACAGGGGTGGGGGTGCAGCTTGACCGTGGCTGTAGCTGCCCCGTAGCATCAAGCAGGGTGGGCTCCTTGAGGAGCTGAGGATGCTGGTAGCGAATTCCACAGGCGGGTGCTCCCCCCAGCTGCTTTTACCTGCAGCAATGGGGGAGTAAACCTGAATGCCTTTCGAAGCTTTGAGTGTTTGTGGGATGGGAGTGATGAAGACTGCCTCTGAGTGAGTCAGGCAGCTCCATTAAAGTGACTGGGTCATCTCCCAGGTGGGCCAGTTCCACCTCGGGCAGAGATCCTGTCCACTGGTGCCTCCTGCCAGAGCCCATAGCCCTGGGGCACGGGAGAGGTCAGGAGTTGCATAAGGCTCATGTTCTCTCTGGCAGCTGAAAGCCTTGAGGGCCCAGCTCCAGGTGGGCCCATCCTGCCCATCTCCCTCCACACCCATGCAGATGCTCACCTGGCACACTACACTTCAGCTGGGGCAGGACAACATGTCTCTGTGGTCAATACTTTTTTTATTATGTTTTCCCCTTCTCACTCTACATGCAGACTGCACAGTGGCTTCAATACCCACATATACCTGCTTGCCTGAACTGTGCTTGTGGTCAGCATCAGCCCTTGAACTGGTTGTGTGACCAGCACACCAGTACTGACCCAAAGGCTGGTTCTTCAGAGAGGCAGAGGAGGCCAGCCCCGTGCTGACCTGGCTTGGAGCTGGATTTCCCTGAAGCTGCTGGCCCCAAACACGTTCCAGAGGCAGCACGCTTCCCTGTTTCCTACCAGGTCTCAGCAGAAGGTTCCTCTGCTTCTTGGTTTCTCCTGAGACATAGATCTAGAGTTTCTTCCAGCTTCAGCTCACCCTTAATGGTGGCAATTCTGGTAGTGGCAGTTAAGAATTGAGCTTCGGGCTCCTGGGCTGATGGAAAACCAGGTGAGCTGTGGAGCAGGGCTGATTCTTGAGCCCAGGCTGGGAGGTTGCTGGGATAGGTCTGAGGCAGAGCTCTTTCTTAGCAGACATGCTCTCCATGGGATCAGACAACCAGGTTGTCCTATCCTTCTCCCCAGCTAGTTCTTGCAAAGATCCTGGTGGCATAAACCTGTCAGAAGGGCTTGACAGGGGGAGAAGTCTGGCAGTGAGGGCGATGTGAGAAGGGGAGATGTAGTTGTTGGACCTGTCTCTGTCCCAGTGCCGTGTCACACCATGTTGCTTGAGAAACACAAATAAAATCCATTAGATCTGGAGTCACTGTTTAGAAAACTTTGTGTTTGTCCCTTTTTCCCCTTCCCTGAAGAAGCTTTCGAGCCTCAGCCCCTCATTGCTGTGACTCCTGCTGGTCCTGGGAGATGGGGGGGAGGGGGTTGTTCCTCAGAGCCTGGGAGGATGTGTCTGTTTTCAATGGAGAGAGGTCCAGCTGGGCTGGCATATGGGGCAGATGCCAGCAGATTTGGGGCAGATGTCAGTGTGGTGGCAGGTGAATCATAGAAGAGATTTTTAAGATCATCAAGTTCAACCATTCCCCCAGCACTGCCAGGGCACCACTACCCCATGTCCCTCAGCACCACATCTCCACAGAAACTCCTCCATGGATGGGGACTCCACCCCTGCCCTGGGCAGCCTGGGCCAGGCCTGGACAAACCTTGTGGGGAAGAAATTTTTCCTAATATCCAACTTAAACCTGCCCTGGTGCAACTTGAGGCTGTTTCCTCTTGTTCTGTTGCTTGTGGTGGATGAAGCCCTTCTGTTGAGTTCTAACCCTACTCACTCCCTTCATCTTGTTCTTTATCCGTGCAAAACCAAGGCAGAGCCAAGATGATGCCTTGCTCCTCAGCAATGACCTCGGTAGTTGAAATCGATTATTCCAGCTGTGCTTTTGACTTTCCCTGTCGGCTCTACCCCAGTAGACGAAGTGCAGCAGCCTGCTCTTGTGTCGGCACAGTCAGCGCAACACTGATACCCCCACCCACAGCTTGGGCAGGTCCTGGGGCTTTCTTGCTGTTGAGGGCACAGTGTAGCTGGTTGGGAGCTTTAAAAAATAAACATCTTCCAGGTCCTGGCTTCTTCATCCCGGGCCAGGAGTGACAGCAGGGCAGGGCAGAGCAGAGCAGACCTATCCCTGGGCAAAGTGACACTGGGGTGAGCACCTTCCCTGCCAGCTGCCCACCCGTGGCAGGTTTGGGAGCTCGGTAAGGCTCAATCACAGCGGTGTTGGGAGGGATGGGCTGGTCTCCTGAGCACAGCTTGGTGCCTTCAGCAGAGGACAGGGACAGAGACACTGCAGGTGGCCTCCTGGGGATGTCCAGCCAGCCTTTGCCCTACTGCCTACAGTCAAACCCTCATTGCTAACCTCAAAACCTTTGTTCCTGCTTTTTGTGCTGTCTTTGGTAACAGAAGAGGGGAGAGGGGGTGTTGCTGCTTCTTTATTTTTCCTCCCCAAACCCCCATTTTTCCCATTGCTACCTTTGTACGTTTGCCTCACTTTTTGGTACTGGGGGAAGTGGGAGGCAAAGAATCCTTGACAAATCCAGAAGGTGGGGATTTCTATTAAAAGGAATGAAATATTTTGGCACATGTGAGGACAGTGCAGCTCAGGGGAGCTGCCTCTCCTTCCCCAGGGCTGCCGCTGGTGCCTTACGGGGAGCGCAGGAGGTGTCCATGTGGAGCAGAGCTCCCGCAAGTGCTGCACTAATGGATTGTGTTGGTTGTTTGGGGGATTCGCAACCTCCTCCCCTGCCCCTCACACCCTCCCCTCCCGCCCTCTTTGTGGTGCCCATGGGCTTTAATACAGACAACTGGCCTCGGCGGACCTGCCCTTCGCCTCCCCGCTGGATGCGGCCGTGGAAGAACCCAACAGAAAGAACTGTAAATACTTCCCAGGCAACAGGACGTGGCTGGAGGCAGGAGAAGGAGGCAGCAGAGACTTTGGAAAGCAGAGCAGTGACAAGGAGAGGCGGTCATTGGCAGCAGATGCTGAGTGGCTGAAGATGACTTTGAAGGGTGATGCTGGCTGTAGGAAAAGTGCCGATGGGTTTGAGGATGCTCCACTGCCTCCCAGAGGGCAGCCTGTCGGCACCGAAACCACGGTGAGTCTAATCACTTGGGGTTCTTCCTCAAATACCTGCTCCCAGGGACTTGAGGGTTTCTGACTCTCTTCCCATCTAACTCCAGCTCCGTAGGTTTATAGTGCAGGGGTCCTACGTCAAAGCACAGTCTGCACCTTGGGCTTTTCCAAGCTGCAGCGCTTTGTTCTGTTGTAGCTCCAGGCAGTGGAACCAGCCAGCTCCTCCCCAGACCGCATCTTTAAAGTGGTGTTCGTAGGGAACTCCGGCGTTGGGAAGAGTTCCTTCATCCACCGCTTCTGCTATGACAGGTTCTTGGCGGAGCTCAACGCAACCATCGGTAAGAGAGTTCCTGACTCATCTGGCTAAGAAGGGTGGGGAAGTCAACCTGGACACTGTTTGCCCGTATTTTAGCCCAACTAGAGGTAAAGATGGTCCCTCTCCCAAGTTTCACTCAATCTTGCAATTTCCCTGAACTAAACAGCGTTGATCTTGGCCATTGCAATGGTGAATTGCTCACTCCCCATCCTATCTTGTGATTGTTGTTACTTTCCTGACAGGTATCGATTACCAGGTGAAGAGTCTGATGGTGGATAACACCCAGGTTGCTTTACAGCTCTGGGATACCGCTGGACAAGAAAGGTAAGGGGATTCTGTGGGGATGTTCTACTGCCAGGCTTGGTGTAGGACACAGGAATGAGCGTGTGGACGTGGTCTCTGTTTCTAGGTTGGAGCCAGG
>WEIS01089783.1:0-15592 GCA_013389965.1 Todus mexicanus | reverse complement strand
GGGGTTTAATAAAAGCACAAAGCAATAAATATAGAAGCTTCAGAAAAATGGAGTGCTGTGCTGGCTTTTATAAGAGTGGCTTTGGGTTTTCCTGCGTGTCACAGAGCTGTGCTCAGGCCGTTGTCAAACCCACGTGCTTGAAAAAGGAAAGGCAGAAGCGTGGCCTCTGATGTGCTGCTGTTTGGAATCGGAAGCGCTGGTTTAAGCTTTGCTCTATTGTAACAGGTCCATGCAACCCTGGAGCTGTTTGCGTTAATCGTGGTGGTCTTTGAACTCTCGATGAAGATGAGGTGGCTGGGCTTCCAAACCTTTATCAGGCACAAAAGGACTATGGTGAAGGTAAGTTATCCGTCTGCTTGTCAGTGTCTCTCCTTCAGTATCTTCGGGAACCGAAGAACCGGATTAAAGATGACTTAGCCATGTGCCCCAGCTGCCAAATGATTCACCTGAGATCTCTAAGCTCTCCGAGACACCTCCCTTTGTTAAAGTGTCCAAAGAAATTTGTGGTCAGTGAGAGCTTTGCCCTTCCCAAAGAGATTCCAGCTGTGCCTCTCACTACACCCCTTTTTTGCAGACTTGTGTGCTGTTTGTACAGTTCATTGAGGCCATCGTGGTGTTGGTGCGGCAAACCTCGCACGTCCGGATAACAAGAGCCCTGCGCTGCATCTTCCTGGTGGACTGCCGTTACTGTGGGGCTGTCAGAAGGTGAGTGGTCAGCTGGCCGGGTGTTCTGCTCTCATGCCTGGGGCTGAGGCAGAGGAAAACTCTCCGATCACGCAGCATCTCAGGAAAAGAAGCGTCTTTTGTGGGCATTTGACATCGCTGAGCTCTTGTGTGGTTGCGGCTGAAGCATACCGAGTGTCTTGCCTATGGAGGGAAATGTCATGGGTAGTAGCTCTGGCTGTGCTCGTGGGGCTTGTGTGTGCTGTCCTCAGCTGTATAAACTGCCTCTGAGTACAAAGCGTGAACGTGGCTGCATTGTTCCCGGCTCCAAGGTTTGCCTGTAAACTGCACAGTGAATAACAGAGCCAGTCTTTAGTCTGGAGAAGGAAAGCTGACAGGGTGACATGGGTATTGTTTGCGGTACCTGAGAGCTGGCTGCGAAGGACAGATGGATAGCTTGGAAATGATCTTAATTTACCCAGCTTTCTACTTTTAATCCTTGGAGGGAGTGGGAAGAACATCCTCAAGTATGCTGTGCTGTTGTATTATTTTTTTCCCTACCAACCTGGAGGAGGAAACATGCAAGTTTCAGTTTATTAATGTTTTGTTGTTTTTCAGAAATCTGCGACAGATCTTCCAGTCCCTCCCACCATTTATTGACATTCTCCTCCTCCTGCTTTTCTTCATGGTGATTTTTGCCATCCTGGGTGAGTTGTATTTATGGAAGGTGACATGTTGCTCTTAAACGGTTACTGTCCAAAAGCAACACAAGCAGCCTGGATGAATATAAAGCTGAGCAGGCTCAGAGTCCTCCCAGGATCTACCATTTCTCCTATTTTGTGCACAGTCACCTGGGAGGCAGAATTAAAGATCCAAAAACTCTAGAAGCTGAGTATTTGATTTTGAGATGAAGGTCCTTTTGACCTCTTCCCGAGGATACTCTGTGGTGGGTGGGTGTTGGTGGTTTCCAAGTTCTGTTTCCATCAACTGTTCCTCAATCTTGTAAGTTCAGTTTATGTTCCCACAAACGCATGTGTCCGAAGTGTCCCTGCTACAGCCCTATACTCAAAGCATCCCCAGAAAGTTCATTTTCTGAAAGGATTGATGAAATGCCAATGACATGTGTTGGCAAATCTGTGTGGGGAAGCCTTCCAGATGCTCTCATCTTCATGGTGTTAGAGAGGGCTTGCTCTTACTTAGCGTGACCTTCTCTTAGGGATCAGACCCACCATTCTACTGCTTGATATTAAACAAACTTTATTTCTGTTTCCTCTTTCCCCCTTCCTTTTCCCCTCCTTTACCTTCTCCGCTGCTTCTCTAGGTTTTTATTTGTTTTCTCCTAACCACTCGGATCCGGTGAGTACCCCTGATTTTTTCAAATGAAGCTGGAGTCCCGTTTTGACCAGCTTAAGAATCAAACATTGCTCTGTAGGCATGGCTTATTCCTGGGAGGCCAGATGTGAGCTGGGCAGAGGCTGCTGGTTTACTGCCTTCTGGAAAGGAAAGCGGTGCAGAGAACTGCCTCAAGACAGAATGTCCCAAGGGCATATTCCCAGAGTTGTTCCTTGTTCTTGGTATCTTAACTCAGTCGAACAGCCACCTTCCACTGTCCCCAAGGGAGGAAGGTGTCTGGGTGAGAGCTCAGCCACCTCCAGCTGTGGCTGTCAGAGTCTAAGTGACCACTAGTTCCTGCTGCTGCTGCTGAGTCAGTAGCTTGCTGAGAAAAGCTACCACAAAAATGTGTAGGTGAGCTTTTAATTATTGTAACTCTTCAGACGCCGTCTCTCAGGGACTTCTGAAAAGGACCCTTCTCCAGGAGGAGCATCAGGGTGTTCCAGAAGTGCCTGTGTTCTAGTGGGCGGGTGGGTTGGGTGTGTGTTTTATGAATGAAATGTCACTGTGAAATCGTGCTTGCATTTTGTCATTGGAGTTTTTTGTTTCAGTACTTCAATACCTTAGAGAACAGCCTCGTGAATCTCTTTGTGCTTTTGACCACTTCAAAGTAAGTTCATGCTTGCCTAGCTCTGTCTTTCCCTTTGTCCCCAAAGAATTTTTAGCAGAGACAAGCAGAAATGCCCTGTTGCCAAATATGGCCCCTTTCCTCTGCGTATTAGAGAGATCTCCTGAGTCAGCCGGCATGGGAAGAACTGGTATTTCATTTTGGTTTCGGACACTGTGACCTCAGATGCAGAGTTATCTCTAAGCCACTCAGACCACTTCATCACTGTGAGGGCAAGAAGGGAGGAAGCAGCTTTATTAGGCCTTGGGCCAAGAAGGGAAACTTTCTATTTGTGCTCCTTTGTCAGCCAACACTTCGCTGTTGTGGAATAACTTCCCAGCTCCTCTTCTTCAGCTCACCAATCTGCTAGGAAAGGGGGATGACAGCAGTGGGTAAATATTGATCTGCTGTCAGAGAGAGCTCTGAGGATTAGGAAATTAGCAAAGGATGGAATAAATCTGAGGCTGTAACACTCTTATGCCAAAGCTGCATCACTGTCGTTGCTAAGTATCGAAGCACAACCCTTGGCCACATTACTAATCCCCTTTGCCCATTTGGTTTTGGGGATGTGCAAGGAAAGTGCTTTTCATTTTTCATTGTGCTGCTCATTGCTGAGCACAACCTTGTGTGTCATGAGCAGCCACATGTTGCAGGAATGTGCAGATCTTTGGGTGNTGGCAGGACTTGCCGAGTGCTGGTAACTGCAGGGCTGCTGGGCTGGCTCTGCTTCTTGCAGCACCCAGGGCAGGGACAAGACCAGCTCAGGAGAGGATGTGAGTAGTGGAAAAGGGCTTGCCAAAGGAGCTGAGGAATTCTGTAAGCCAAGATGACTGATTTGAGGCTTGGATTTTGCTGCTGCTGTCGTAGATGGAGGGTTAGAATCATATTCTAAAGGTGATCTGGTCCAACCCTGCTGCAGTGAGCAGGCACATCCTCAACTAGAGCAGGTGAATGTAGACATGTGTTTGCCAAAGCTCCCGTGGAAGGCTGAGTCCAGAGAGCAGCTCTCAAAACCCACTTTCCAGGAAGAGAGGATGGCATTTTAACAAAGCTGAAGATAGTGGGGGTTTTTGGCCCATCTGGCATTTAGCCGTAGCTCTTAAAACCGCCAGTGAAGTGTTAGGAGGCCAGAAATACATGGACTGCTTCCAAGAAGCGGGTTAGTGTGTGTGCAGTGTCCTCAGGGATCCTTTATGGGATCCCTTCTGGCCACCGGGCCCTTGCTGACTCTGTTCTGCCTTGGTGGGTGTAGCGCTTAGTGAATTCCTCCTGCGGGCCGTGCCTCTCGCTGCCTCTCTAGGTGAGATGTTCCTGCCTGTTCCAGAAGCACCGTCTCACGTAGCTGCAGAGTATAAGGATCAAAACCAGACTTTCTCTCCTGTCTTCTCCCTGCAGCTCCTCGCTGTTGTGTTTGACACGTTCAACGACATCGAGAAGAGGAAGTTTAAGTCCTTGCTGCTGCACAAGCGCACAGCCATCCAGCACGCCTACCGCTTGCTCATCACCAAACAGGTACAGGGCTCTGCGGGGCAGCTGGGGACAGCCCACGGCGTGGCAGGAGTGGGGATCAGTGATGGTTTGAGCACACCGGTGGGCTGGAGTGTTTAAAGAGCACGTTCCGAAATAGGTGATGTATGTCTGTTGACTGGAATCCTGCTCAGCAAGGGCTACTGGGGTTTCATTTGTATAACTTGTTCACGTCTCTTTCTAGAGAAAGACTGCGGTAGTCTGAGTTTCAGCCCCGTGTGAGGTTATGGAAGCTTCTTGCTAAAATGATTGAAATTGGTTCTGGAGTGCATGTGATCGCTGATTTCTCTCTGAGTCAGCGTGGGGCACTTGAGGACTTGCTTCTCAAGCAGCAGTACTTAGAGGAGGGGAGGGCTGTATGAGCAAAGGTACAGCGCAGTCACTGGATACCACATGAGTAAATGGTGCAGAAACAGAAGCAATTCACCTACAAACAGCTCTTTACGGGGACAGAGCACTTGGGGGAGAGGCTTGATTTCTTGCTTAACTTGTGGAGCAGCAAGACAAATAAGGCCCCAGAATAACTAACCCATTTCTAGTAGATTAGTTCATGTTCAGGGCATGTAGCTGATAGTCTTGAAGTGCCAGTAATGGGATGTGTTTGGCTGTCTGCTAATTTCCCAAGAAAAGTGATTGAACTTGTGTTGCTTGGAGTGTCTGGTTGGACAATTTTCACATGATAGGGCACCAGGGAATAGCTCTGTGTTTGCTGGAGGGACCGATCACCGGGACAGCTTTCAGATCTCTGTGCTCTGGGATAAGCTCAATACATTAAGGTAATAGCTTAGGGTGCGTTGGGGGCTTAGTTATAACAGCATCGTACGAGGGAAATCCTGCTTAAAACAAATCCAGAGCGAGGATGAAATACGCTAGCCTCGGTGTGCTTCCACCTGATGTCGCTGCTTATGACAACGTTCTCTTGTTTCTAGAGGCCGTCTGGAATTTCCTTCAAGCACTTCGAAGGGCTGTTGCGGTTTTACAAGCCTCGGATGTGTGCCAGAGAGCGATATCTCACTTTCAAAGCGCTGAATCAAAGCAATACTCCTTTAGTCAGGTAGGATGGTCTCACGCTGCACCCAGAGCAGGGAGGCTGCTTCACTCTCTGAAGCTAAGCTGGGCTTGGGAGAGGATGGCTGGGATTGCGGAAGGAACGTTGTCTGAGGTGTGGGGATAGAGCTCTGTGATTGAAAGGACTTGTCTGGGAAGCAGGGAGCTTGGAGGGGTGGGTACAGCCGGAACGGAGTTTTACTTTGGGAGGTGATGGAGTTCCTGCATGCCCTCTTGTGGATACAGCGCTCTGCTGGCAGGCACCAGGCAGCCGCCGCTTCCACCTCCCCTGCCAGAACAGAGGAGCGAGAAATTGAGGAACGGCAGCAGAGCCTGCGAGGAGCCTTTCTTCACACAGTGCAGCCTCGCAGCTTAACAAGTTTTTGTTTCTTTCCAGCAGCTGGCTGTGTCCCCCAGGGTTTTGTTAATTAAAATCTGATTCTGCTGGTGCTTTCAGGACTGTCATCCTCTGTGTTATGAGGCAGAGAATTACCATTCTGGTGGGTGGGTACATCTAACTCCAGCCAGCATGGAAGGAGAGGATATTCGAGCAAGAGACCTTCTCTTTCCTTCCTTTGTTCTGGCCGCAGATAGGCTTGGAGCGAGTCTGCCGTGAAACAGAGGCTGATGCTTCTCCTTAAAGTCAAGTGCCACAGAGAAGTGTTGAAAATGGCACAGGGAGAAGGGCTGAGGTTTTAAATTTAGTCACCTAATGACACCGGTACGAGTCTGGAAAGTTCAGCGACTTCACTTTCAGACACCTGAAGCTGTTGCAGGCCTGACCCTGAGCACCTAGACAGGCACTCGTGTTTTATGAGTTCCTTTGCTTTCGTGTCATTTTCCAAATTCCATTGTTGCCTTGAGAAGCAAATGTACAAAGGTGTTAGAAAAGGACTCAACAAGTAATTAAGACAGTCCAAGACCTCTTCATTGAGAGCAGGACAATCTCTGTCCCTGGGAGTTTGTTGTCTAAGCCTCGGGTCGTTCCTCTCAGTGGGGTCAGAGTCTCCTCCGAGGGCTGTAGCGTTACAGAATCGAGGTGGGCTTTGCACGCTGTCCTGGGTACGGTCCATCAGTGACCCTTGGCCAGGTGGGGAAGAGGTCAGCATTGAGTTATATCAGCTGTGGTTGCAGTTCTAACAAGGAACAAGGAGTTAGTAACTTCCAGGGACTCTCTGCTGATGGTGCCTGACAAGGGCGATTGAGGATCTAATCAGCTCCAAAGCTCTGATCAAATACTTCTTTCTGTTTTGCAGTCTCAAGGATTTTTACAATTTTTATGAAGTTGTTGGCTTAAAATGGAAGGTAGGTATTTATTGGGTGGAGAAGAGGGGAAGCGTGTGTGGGAGGGAGGGCAAAGGAGGCCAGCGCTGAAAGAGAAGGTGGGTAAGAAACAAAGGCAATCTGGAGGAAGGAGATGGTGGGGATAAGGTGGGTCACCATTACTACAGGTGTTCTGTGTGGATGTAGCATTGGCTGCTTCTGATCGTGGCTGTTCTGCTTCCAGGCAAAACGAAATCGTGAGCACTGGTTTGATGACCTTCCACGGACGGCATTCCTTATTTTCAAAGGTAACAGGCTGTGTTTTCATGACAGCGTGTGTTGTGCTACCAGAAAGAGCATTTCCTTACAAAGACAGGGCCCTCTGAAGGGACCTTCTCTTATGTCCCTGGTAAACAGCTGAGGGAAGGTCTACTAACCACTTCTCTGTGTATTCAGAGCCTCCAAGGCCAGAGCCTTGTATTCAGAGTCTCTGAGGAAGTTTTCTGTCATGTAAATATTCCCTGCGCTCTGCCCCAAACCCTGGCTGCCTTAACTTGGCAAAAGCTCTGTAGGAAACCAGACCCTAAGGGTCATGAAGGGCTGTGTTCCTCAGCACAGAGGTTAGGTGAGGATTTATGATTGCTGAATGTAGTTGAGTTTCTAGAGTTTCTCCATATCCCACACAACAACTCACAGCAGTGACTGTGGAGGGGGATTTATGTTTTCACAAAAGCTTCCAGGCTTCCCAGTCTCAGGATGTGGTCGCAGCCCTCGTACAGGTCAACTGCAGCTGCTCGGGTAGGGGAGAGCGAGCTGAAATACCCATCAGAGTAATCTGTCTTGTAAATGTAATTTATCTCCCATGTCTCAAGTTTCCTGACTGAATGTAGCTGTTCAGAACTAAGAACTTAGCTGCACTTCTTTTCCAGGGTGTATGTTAGTGGGAAACAGTGAACACCATCCTGATCCAAACAGAGGAGTCCTCCATATCTCTGCTGATGCACTCAACCCTCCTTCACAGCGTTATGTCTTGTTTTGAACACGAGCAGTGCTTCAGCAACTGCATTTACCTCTGTTCACATCGCAGAACTAGGGCATAGAGGGAAAAAAAGGCATCACAGAGTTGAAGGATAGTGAGTTTATTGCTGCTGAAATTCTAGAGGAAATTAAAAGATGGTCCCAAGTTAATAATCTCCTAATCTGTTAATCTTCCGTGCTGAGGTTTGGTATGAAGAACATCTCTAAGGAGATGATGAAGGAATCTGTGTGAGGTATGGAGGGTCACATGAACATTTGTTTTGTCATCCTTTCCTTCACGTAGGCATCAACATCCTGGTGAAGTCCCGCGCGTTCCAGTACACCATGTGTAAGTAGAAGGAGCTGTCTCTCTGCTGGGTGCCCTTGGTCCTGTGGGTCTGGCGTGCTGGGTCTGCCAGCCCTCACAAGGACTCAGTACAGTGGGGCCTGATTTTTGTTCTGAGCCATGGCTCGGGTACAAATCTGGTACAGAGAAGGTGGAACTGCGGACTCGTACGAACCGCTACCACAGCCTGAGCTCAGCTCTCGCTGTGTCAAGTCTTCTGGAGAGGCTCGTTGGAAGTCACTTCATCACGCACTTGTGGGTCTGTTTCTGTAGGAGCCGGCTTGCTGTATTTAGGCAGGTCGGTGGTTAGCTTTCACAAGCCTGGAGGTTTTCTCTGGAGGCTGAAGGATGCTGGGTAAGGAACTGCCTTGCCAGGCAGCCACCTTCTTCTGTTGGCACTTGAGAAGGTGCTGGAGGGATTGCTTGGCAACTGTGCTGCCTGTGCAAATGAGTCTGTGCTCCCCTTCTCTAGGGGAGAAAGGGTACTTAGGCGTGGTGCTGCTTGCTATGTTCTAAACAAGCTGTTCCTGCGCAGTAATTTGGGCACTTCTGAATGTTAGAGGAGAAGTTTTTTGTAAGTTGAGATGCTAAACTAAAGGGTGGAGTGAGGACATCTGAGCGGAACGGAGAAATCCTGCACCTTCAGTTCTCAGAATTCGAATGTTTGGGAGCAGCGATAGATCCACGCTGGCAGAGCTTTGTCCTGCACCGTTGGAGACCTGGTGCTCCTCGAGATCTTGTTCTCCAACTAGGAGGAAGCTGAAATATGCAGGTGATAAAGTGGCAGAATTAAGATAATTATGAGTAAAAGGATTGAGTGTGAGTCAAACCATTGTTTTAGTTTAGTTTTGCTTCCTTCTGAAGATAAAGTTAAAGGCCTGGGAAGAGTCAGGGCAGAAGACTCTCCCAAGTTACAAGTTCAATTTGTTCATTGAATTGGAAACAATGACCTTGCCACGTGTCCGATATCGTACTCTTTTTGTCACCCGAGGAAACATTTGTCTTCTAGTCCAGGAGTGGTTTTTCTATCGGTTTTTACTTTGTTTTCCAGATACTGTGGTGGCTGTGAATGGAATTTGGATTCTTGTTGAAACCTTCATGCTACAAGGTAGGCAAACATCGCAGCTTGGTTCTTGACTGTGATGCTCGGGGACTGAAAAAACGGAAGGCTAGAAAAAGTTCTTCTTGTGTCTTGCAGGAGGGAATTTCTTCTCAAGAAATGTCCCGTGGAGCTACATAGTCTTCCTCACAAGTAAGCTGATGCCTCCCAGCAGAGCTGTGTTATTTCGCAAGGAGTTGGGAGGGGAATAAGCAGCTCCGTTCCTGGAAGATTACTCAGTTTGATGTTAAAACTTAGCCATGGGTGTAGAGACTTCATGCACATCTTCGTGTGCTGGTTCATTGCACTGCCGTGGTGATGTGAATTCACTTCCCTTCTCCTGCCAGTGTCTCTTGCTTGAGGAGAAGCAAAGTAAAGCTCCACTGAATCAAAATAGCTTGTAGAACTGCAGCAGGAGGTTCTTTGGAGGATCTAGGAGAGGTTGCTAACCTCTTATTTGACTGCTAAGTAGCTCTAGTGCTTCCCCAGCCATGAGTCTTCCAAACACTTGTTAGAAAAGTTTGAAAGCAGAGGCACTCTGCAAGGCTTCTTTTCACAAGGCTGTTGTCATCCAGCTCTTCTCTTTGCTTCTCCCCCACCTCCAAGAATGGAACCTGGAAAGAAAGATTCTGGGATGACAAACAGCACCGTTGTGTTGTTACGATGACCTTTAGCCTACAGGCCCACGGGGAGCTGCTAGGACAGAGGGTGCAAGTTAGATGGCTGTCCTTTGAAAGGATCTCTCCCTGCAGGTCAGGCCTAGGCTGCGGGATGTGGAGATGTTCCACTGAGATAGAAGGAAATAACCAGGCAGGACTGAATTCCCTGCACATCTTTCTGGCCTTTCCTACAGGAGCTTGTGCCCCAACATTCGTAGCATGTTAGCCAGCTAAGTGTTCTGTAGCCAGCTCTGGAGAGAAATCACCATGAATACAGGAAAATGTGTTGATTTGGAGGGAAAATGTCTCTTTGGCATCTCACCGAGCGTAAGGAGGATGAGTAGGGGGTCTGTTAAAGCCATGGTCAAGAATCCTGTGCTTAAAGCACCACCTGTCTTTGAGGGCAAGCCTTTGTGTGAGCCCTCCTTGTGATGCTGCTCATTTCTGACCGTGGCTGTCATCTTGGTTTACAGTCTATGGTGTGGAGTTGCTCCTGAAGACCACCGGACTGGGGCCTGTCGAGTACCTGTCCTCAGGCTGGAATCTGTAAGTGCGCACTGGTGCTTTCGAGAGAGAGCTGTGAAAATTGTTGGGTTAGAAAGACTGGCTTGTGAGTTGAGTTTGTAGGGCTACAGACAAGGCTGTTAGAATTCTGCTGCCCTTGGCCTTGTGCATCTTGTTAGGCTGGAGCAGCGCCAGGTACCTTTTCTCTGCTGAAACATGAGCACTTATTTTATTTTATTTTGGTTTTTTCATTCCAGCTTTGACTTCTCAGTCACCCTGTTTGCGTTTTTGGGGCTTATGACACTGGCATTTGACATGGAGCCGTTCTACTTCATCGTGGTCTTGCGACCGCTTCAGCTGCTGAGGTGAGACGGGAAGGCTGTAGGAGGGGGGTGACAGAGAAGCAGGTGGGGAAGAAAACAATCGGCCTTGTTTTCCATCAATCCACGTGGGGACCAAGCTCCTTACCAGGAGAGGGCAAGGATTGCTCTGTGGGTACGTGACCATGGCGAACAGAAATTGCGTGGGGTAATGAGATTAGCCAGAGTTATCAAAATGAACGATAACAAAAACTTGGGCTGGGCTCTGAAACCCCGTGCTTTGGAGCTTAAGCTGATCTCTAATAGAGATCAAGGGATTTACCAGGGGCAGATTATCCTGTGTCTGCCTTCATGGGGTTCTTACACCTCCTCTAAATTGTCTGATGCTGTTCAGAGAAAAGCTCTTCTGTCAGGGTGAGACGGGCTGAGCCAGTTTAATAATTTCCATTGAATTACTAGAAATTACAGTTCTCAAAGGCTGCTGCTTTCGAAGGTGAAGTACAACCCTGCTCTGACTGCATCTCACTCTAAGCAAGTCTGCGGCCTGTAACATGGGTCTGATTAACCCTCTCCTTTCGGGGCCGTTAGGGAGGTGCATCCACCTTTGAGAGCCACGGGGGGAAGGCACTGGAGGCAAAATGCTGTTTTGTTACAAATGAGCTAATGCAATTTAGCTCTTCAGTGAGGATTTAAAGAACACTTTATGACACTCAAGGGGGGGTGGGGGGGGAAAATAATAGTGTTTTCTCTGTTGTTCCCCTGCCAAAGCCTGTGTTTGGCAGCTGTGTTTCTCTGTAAAGGCTGGTGGAGTTGCCAAATCTTAAATTAGCAGGCACAAAGTAGTTTTCTTTCCTCAGGTTTTTATTGGGTCATGGGGGAAACACAGAAAAGCTTGTTCCAAGGGAAAGCGTAATGAATCCTGACCCTGTACACAGGGCTAGTTTAAGTTCTTATGATTTTATTTCTTCTGTAGCTCTTTATGCATTGTGCTGTGTAAAAAGACATTAGACTGTTCCTTGAGATTCCTCAGTCCTTAGTTGCATGTGTCACAAAACATGCTGGTGGGACAGCAGGACGTTGTTAGGTGAGCAGATCCTGCGAGTTGGGTGTCAGGAAACCTTCCTGCTCAGAGAACTGGGCTACTCTCTTGAACTATTTCCAACAGCACCAGGAAAGTTGTGGGGTGTAGGTAACTCCTGGGTTCTCCTTTCAGGCTGTTTAAATTGAAGAAACGCTACAGAAACGTCCTGGACACGATGTTTGAGCTGTTCCCCCGGATGGCCAGGTACTAACTTCTCTTTGGGTGATGGTGGGGAGAGGGGAGTGAAGGTTTAGTGTCCAGGGCTGAGGTGAGGACAGGGACCTGTTTATGCTCTAGTCTGCCCATAAATGGTTACTGGTTCTTCAGTGTGCTCTAATGGGATGTTAGTCTCCCAGTTTCTCGGAGCAGTGTGCAATGAGCAACCCTCCAGCCAGCGCCTTGGGCCGCCTCCTGCTTTTGTATCAGGAGGATGACTAAGAATTGACCCTTGTTTGATTTTTTCTCCCTCATCCCAGCTTTCAGTGAGAAGAGAGGTCCATTTGGAAGGAGCATTGACATGAATGTATTCAACCCTAGATGTTTCCCTGTCCAGTACAGCCATTCATGAGCGTTACTTTGAAACGGTGGAGAAGAAGGAGCTCGGTGTTTGAGTGGGGCATCCTCAGAACTTATTCCCTTGCAGGAGGCTTGAGCAGAGTGTTTTAGCCAGAGAACCCTGCTCTTGGCACAGGCCCTGCATCCAAGGACGTGGAGAGGGCAGAAACAGCCTCTGTTGTTCTTTATTAAAGCAACTGTGGAGAGGCATTTTGTTTACCAGAGAAAGGCAGACTGGGAGGGAATCCAGGCTGCTCTTTAGTTTCTCTCTTCAGCGAGTGGCCAGCTCCTTGTCCAAGGACTTCTTGAATGAGAGCAGGCACAGAACTGCTGAGCCACAGTGGCAGGGAGGGTGGTCTGGGGTTTGTCCTGCTGCTTCCCATCCATTGGAAATTCCTCCCAGAGCCACCAGCCTGTGACCTCGTGTTTCCCCACCAGTCTGTGACCTCGTGTTTCCCTGCCTTAGCAGCTCTTCGGCAGCACAGCATTCTCTCTGTTTTTATCTCCAGCTTGGGTTTAACCCTGTTGATCTTCTACTACTGCTTTGCCATTGTTGGCATGGAGTTCTTTGCTGGCGTGGTCTACCCAAACTGCTGCAAGTGAGTACCACAAATCCACCCCCCTCTGCAGCGGCTTTGGTGCGGAGCCAGCAGCAGCGAGCTCTGGCAGCCCTGTCTGCCTGTGGAGAAGGGGCCAGCAGATGGGTCTGAATGGGGTTTTGCAGCTAAGGCAACGTGCTGTGAAAATCTAGGAGATGCTTCAGCTCTCTAGGTCAAATTGGATGAAACAGCTTTTGCATTGCCTTTGGAATGGGAGGGGTTTCCGTGGTAGGGTTGGCTGGCTTTAGCGAGCTCTGCGACTTGCCTCAGCTGAACTGGGAGGACTTGTCTGCAGAACCATGGCTGGAAACTCTTGTAACATCTGCTCTAGAGTGAAGTTGGGATTTTTATCTTGGCAGTGGCATAGCTGCTTGGCCAGACATGTTACATATTTAGGCCTCACTTTGGACCAAGATAAATTCACCTGGTCTGGGAAGCTACGGTGTCCTGTGCCCTTTTCATCTTAAATGATGACAGCCCACTTGGAAATGCCAGGCTATAAGGGTGTGAGCCAAGGAGTCCAACTCAAACACTCAGTTTCTCTGGTATAATATTTGCTGAACGATTACAAAGACTCCATGTGCTCGCTGAGCTTGTGCTGAGCTGTGAAGGAGAGAGACTTTCCTGCAGACAGGTGTTGGCCAAGAGGTGGAAACCACCACCCTGCTCACTACCTTCTAAGTATTTTGGTATTTAACCCCCTTGAGATTTGCCTTGCTTTCCCAGTTCTCTTTTCATTCTTTGTCCTGGTTTCTCCACCCAGCACGAGCACAGTCGCAGATTCCTACCGCTGGGTGAATCATACAATTGGCAACAAGACGGTTGTGGAGGAAGGTTATTACTATCTCAACAACTTCGACAACATTTTGAACAGCTTTGGTAAGGGCAGCTTCGTCCGTAGCGAAGACTATTCCTCAGTGCATCTGTGCTCCTGCAGAGCTGGGTGGCAGGGCTGTAATGCTTGCGTGAGCCTGGGACTTTCCCTTAGAGTCCAGTTTGAAGCCGGCAGATCTGTTCTGACTGCTGATCGAACCAGACTTCCAGATATGTTTGAGGAGGGCTTTAAGTCTCTACCCTTCTAAAGAACCAGTAGTGATGCTAATACAGTTCTTTAAACCCACTGATGAAGAATAGATCTGAATGTGTTGATTACTCTCCATGATTTTTCTTAATGTGTGAGCAGAGATGCTTATCTCCTGGAGATTTCAGAGGTCTCCATGCTCTCTGGTGGAAAGAGTCAGGTCTGTCTGATTCTTTTAAGAAATACAGATTAAGCCATGCCCCTGGTTCTGTGGGCTCACCCCTTTTGTGTGAAATAATTGCAGCGATGAGGGTCTGCATTCTGTCTCCGGATTGAAACTCTGGTGCCTTGTGTTGGTCTTCTCTGTCAAATCTTTTGTCTCAGAATCACTGTTAAGTAGGTCAGGATGGATAAAACAATTAACCAATTGTCTGGGGTTTTTCTCCCACGTGTGTACAGTCACGCTGTTTGAGCTGACGGTCGTCAATGACTGGTACATCATCATGGTGAGTAAACCTCAGCTACCTCCTGTGTCTAGACACCACAGAGGCTTTGCCAGTTGAGCTAGGCGTACCACGCCACCGCTGCCGCCTTCCCTTGGTGACTGAAGATGGGACCCACATTGTCACTTGTTGCTGCCAGACAGCTTTTGGTCCTGATCGTTGGGTGGCATTTCACCTCTGGCACGCTGCTGGGTGTGTTTTCCTGTGAATCCTGACCAGCCTTCAGGCCAGGTTTCACAAGCTGGACAAATGAAGTCGTTCAGTAGCCCAGCTTGTCACCCAAGGTGTGTCCCCGTAGGAGCAATGGCTCTTACAGCCACAGGCTTTACACGTCCTGTGTGTTTGCACACTGGAATCTCTTGCTTTAGCTTGAGAGGCAGATTAGCTGCAAGGACCAGTTGGGACATTGGGCATTGCACGGGACATCCCTGGGCTAGCACTGGAGCCATGAGAGAGAGAGAGAGAGGGGCAGTGTTTATGCTGCTTTGTCTGTTGGCAAGCAGTTAACTTCAGACTCTCCCTTCTTTGGGGCACTACTGACTTCTTCCTGCTTCTTTATAGGAAGGGGTGACATCCCAAACCACCCACTGGAGCCGTCTTTACTTCATGATCTTCTATATTGTGACCATGGTAGGTTTCTGGACACTCTTTGTGCCTGAAATAGCGGGGATGATGAGGGGAGATGGCTTTTGCTACGTTCCAGAGGGAGCTTCCATCCCTGAATGAGGGCAACTTTGCTCTTCTGTGTACCAGAAACAAGTGTGAGTCCACATCTCTTGCAGAAAGTTGAATTTATGGACATTGACAAAGCTGATGCTGCACAAATCTGGGTGTGGGGTGAGGACTAGGGCAGCCCAAGAGTTTTATTCTGTCCCCATTGTGGCTGACTGTTAGCAGTGTGCTCACAGGGAGGTGTGTGACATTGGCATCCCCTCTGCCGGGGAGGAGCTGAGGAGCGCAGAGCTGAAGCACAGACCAGATACTCAACTTCTTGTTGAACTGGGCTGGAAGAATCCCCCAGCAGCAGCCTCCTGAGCTTTTCTCCTCCTTGTCCTCTCCCCAGGTGGTGATGACGATCATCGTCGCTTTTATTCTTGATGCTTTCGTCTTCCGCATGAACTACACTCGGAAGAACCAAGATTCAGAAGGTCAGAACTGTGGGCTGGTTGACTTGCGAGGTTGTGTCTTCTCTCCCTGGTGTCTTACCTGTAGGATAGAAGGAGATTGACCAGCAAAGACCAGATTCTTTTTCTTTTTAGTCTAACTTCTTAAGCTCATTCTTATGCTTTTTTGTGGTATTTCTATCCGTCCGTTCTGCTCTGCCCCTCATCTCTCCCCTAGCACCCCCCCAAAACCCTGTGTCTGTGGGGTTTTATATCTGTGTGTGTG
>WEIS01089779.1:0-29699 GCA_013389965.1 Todus mexicanus | reverse complement strand
ACCAGACTTGTGTTCTAGACCCTAGAGAACTTGCAGAGGAAGACACAGAGGCCTTCTACCCCTTAGAGCTTTGGTCAGTGACTGCAATGGATGGAGAAAAGCTTTCACTAAGCAGGGCCTGAGAGGGAAAAATCGGTAAGAAAAGAAAGAAGGTTCAGAGAGTCCCTAGGGCTGACATCAGCACTTAGAAAACAGCATGGAAAAGCACTGCTGATTTATGAGCACACCTGATCTTGTTCTCCAAATCACCAAAGATCACAGAAGTTGGAGTCCTAACAAGAGAATTTTTTTTTTTCCTGTAAATCAGCTGAACACACCAAGCACACCGAGTGCCAAGGAAGGCTCCTGTGCGAGGACCTGCTTCCTGCCCTAACAGGATCCGTCATCACCTACTCCAGGGCTAAGAGGGGATTTTGCTCCGACGCTGTTGGAACCTGCTCTCCAGCTTGCTCATCCCAAGCTGTCACTGCTGCTCACACTCAGCAGGGGAGTAACATCCAGCAAAATTAGCCAGGCCCAGCCCTGCCTGTGAAGAGAGGGGAAAAACTTCATGGTGGAGGCAGGGCTGAGCACATTCACCACCACACCCCTGGCCTCCACCTGGGGTGGGAGTCAGCAGAAGAACTCACCTGGCCCTCCCAGCTCAGGAGCATTGCTCTGCTCAGTGCTCATAACCCTGTTTTAGAGACAAACTCCACTGATCTGGTATTGCCACTCCCTCATCGGATGGGAATTTGCAAGAGCAGCTCTGAGAGACTGCAGGGCAAGTGTCAGCAGCGGCCCAATGCTGCAGCCATGCCACGCGTCAGCAGCCCCACCACACCTTGGTGCTGAGGAACTGTAGGCTGGGGTATGCATGTGACAACCTCTGATCGTTCTAAGCAGTTGCTGGAAGGAAGAGCTGTCAGACTTACCCCAGCTCCCCAGTTACCAAAGTGCAGAACCTGAGGTGGTCCTCCTCCAAGGGAAGGGAGCAGCACGTCCTGCTTCTTGTGGGAATTAATTTCCCCTCTTCACATGGAGCTACAGGCCACTTCAATAGAAACATCTAAATCCCAACGAACCCTCCTCCGGGTGCAGCACTGCAGCTCCCAGCTGCGCATAAAGGAGCCCTTCAGCAGTAGCACCAGGCATTTGCTCTCTTGACCGTGGTCCCATGTTTCTGGCTTGGTACATGCACCCATTTCACCCACTAAACCATAGCAGATGGCTCACTGGACACTTACTTTCTACGCTCAGTCTCCAGGCGCTTTCAACAGATGGACAAGTAGCACATCAAAGGACTCAACTGACCTGGCTACCAAAACTGCTCGAGATCTCAGTACAGCAGGGACAAGTGGCCTCAGCATGGCAAAGAGCACAGGCCAGGCACCAGCACTGCCCTGCCCACTTTAGGACAGCACATGCTGCAAGACTGGAGCCTGGTGGATCCATACTGGGAGTCCTGAGAAGCCCCTCTGCTGGGAGCTGGTTTCTCTAACAGGATTTAGGAGGTTTGGGCAGCCCACAGGCTGGGAGTGCTGACCAGAGGTGCAGGAATGGGAACAAAAAGCTCTGCTTCAATGGAAGACAACAATTCTCTTTCATGTAACAGGTGGAACACCCGTAGCCTTCATCTGGTGGATCAAGGAAGGCCTGAGACAGAGGCCACAATAGCACGGAGAGGGTTATTATGGCATAAACTAAACGATCCTTGGTTCAGGAGCAGGTAACAAACATTCCCAATAGCAGCTGGTATCGACAGCTTCAAGGAAGGAGGTGTGAGGTCACTTGCCATGTGTGCCATAATGTGCCATGCACATTATTATTGGGTTTTTTTACCCTAATTTGTATGATTTGAGACTGTACCACTCTGCCACTCCATCAGCATGCTCAGTATTAGCAAGAAATAAACTTACGTCCATTGCTCTTCTGTTCTTCCACAATTAAACAGGAGCCTCTACAGGCAATACAGGGCGAGAGGTGAACATATAGAGCTGAAAACCTCAACAGGCATGGATTAGCATTCTGGAACTCACTGGGCTTCCTTCTCTGAAATAAACACTTACTCATGGTACATTTTACCAAATTAGGGTTTAATTTCATAATTTACTTTCGCTAGGTCTGTACAACATTGTACAAAATATAATCAAACAGGCCATTTCAGCCCCACATCAGTGTTTGACTGCCTGAGGATCCAGTGGCTTTGAGTCTTTGATCTTAACTCTTCTGTCTTCTAGATGCCGTCATCAAAGTACCTTTGGTAGTAAAGCTACGAGGCCATCCGTTTGTCATCAGAACACTGTTGCTTTCCAGGCTCCTCCTCTGCTTCGTGATGGAATCCTCCAGCCATGGCAGAGGATCTCTGGTGGTACCTCTTATTTCTGGTCAAACGCGAAAGATTTTCAAGCTCTTTTTGCATTAGGCAAAACCATTTTAACGATGTCATGAGGCAGAGGCAGTTCCATTTCAAAGGTGATACTAATGTGGTGAGTTAGGGCTGATATGTCGGTTTTTATGGCACTTGCTACTGTAGGTTTTTTTAAGCAGACCATTGATCTGCTCACACTAATACAACTGGTTGCCATCCCTGCTCATCGATGCCTTTTCAGTGCGAGTAGCATGACCCCACATCAGCCTAGTCTGAGGATGTATCTCCAGATAACGCTATCAAGCAGATACTCTTCAACTTAGATGTTGAGGGAAATAAACTCAGATGCTATTGGCAGTGGAACACAAGAATTCGGAAACCTGCTGAGAATTACACGGAACCTAAAATGATTGCTCTGGATTAGAAAACCACATGGTAAAGGCCAGCTCATGGATCTCTGATGTCATGAAATATTCTTGCTGCAGCCTGAGAGCAGGTGAGTGGCGCGGCGGAGTGATCTCACGCCTGTGTTCTCCATGGAAAATTTCACCTTGGAACAACTACTTTTTCCCCTCATCTTTTGTGTTCCTGAAGCTTCTCATCTGTGGTTTAAAGGCCCAGTGGGAAGCCGTGGTTGTTACAAAAATACAATTCTCTTAAAGCTTTTTTTCCCCCCCACTTTGACTACAATGCAGCGTCATATTCAAAATGCAACTATTGGATCTGGAAAATAAATCGCTCAGACTATAACGGGCATCTGAAAATAAATACACAGCCTTCGTACAGAGCCCATTCACGGTTCACGTGGGAGTGCAGAGATGTTCTCGGGAAGGCCACACTACAGGGTGGAGTCTGAAAATGAGAGAAAGAGAGAAGTAGGCTCAATATTGTCATGAGGGAGATCATCTGTAAGGTGCATGGGAAGGGGGACTTGGAATGTTACAGGGCCAGGACTACAGGGATTTAACTGATCCAGTTCTGCACTCAATCCCACCAAGATATTCTAAATTGAATTAAAAGGAGAATATTTGACTCAAAGTAAAAGATATTTCTTAATGATCTGAGTAAAATCGCCACTGATGTTTCTCCCTAAGCACATGCACCACGTGTCTAGCCTCACTCAGCTGCACTGACTCTGTTCTCATCAGGATCCCCAACGACTCTATTTAACCTACACCTCATCCCTCTCTTTCTCCCCTCCCATGGCCTTTGGCCACCTAACACCAGCTTTTTCCTCACTGCCTCACCTAACCTTGCACATCTTGCAGGATCCACTATCCTTCACCTCCTGTACTGCCGGAAAATCTAAACCAAGTATTATCTTCTCAAATGAAGATGGGATATTTCTTTCGAAAGGATTTGCTCAAAGTCAACCAAAACTCCTGGCTCATGTAGAAATCAAGTCCTTTTCTCACATTTGCCTTTTCCATTTCTGTTTCATACTTGATCATTAGTAGGCTAATGAAAAATTCAATAAAGCGGCCCAAATATACACTGCCTTACAGGAGACTGCTCTTGTCAGTAAATAAAGCTGCATGGACACCATTTTTGAAGCATCTTGGCAGCAATGACCCATCTTGGCATCAAACAGCAAAGAAAGAGAAGCGTTAAAGATTGTTACCTTTAATAGTGAGGAAGGCTTTGCTGAACGCATGCCCCAATTCATTGGTGGCTTCTACCATATATTCTCCTTTGTCAGCTTTTGAGACGACCAAGATAACCAGGGAGCAGACACCCAAGTCGTTAGTGACAAAATAGTCAGGATCATTGGAGAGGTCTCTACCATCCTTGTACCACCTGATCTTTGGAAGCGGGTGGCCTCCGACTGCACAGCTCATGCGGCACTCGCTGCCAGTCGTCACCACATGAGGCTTCAACGGGACGAGGATTCTCGGGGGCTGGTTTTGATTAACTCCTCTGTACTTCTGTGGTCTGACTTGAAATTCAGCTGGAAAAAAAGCCCAGCAACACACACTGAGATACTGCTCCACAGCAGAAGTAGTCTGAGTTTAAAGGACTGGGTTTCAACCAGGGCACATGGTTGTGTAGAACATTTGGCTTTCTGCACTGCTAACTGCCAGAGGCACCGTGCACCTATGGATTGCAATCTGTGCTTCTCAAACTAGCCAGAATTTAACTTTGAAGACAGAAACTTCGGTTTCTGCAAAAATCTGCCTTAGATATTTCTGGGAATTAACCTCGTAATGGATTAGGTGATAAACCAGCTGGAAATAAAGGATCTATTTACACAATGCCCATGCAGAAGGGACAAGCATTCCCTGCCACGCTGGAATTTCTTAGGGTATCTCTATGAATCTTTGCTGCAAGCAACTAAATGTTCACAGGAGGAGAGACCCATTTTATGACGGTGTGTTAGAAACACTAAAAGAAACTGCAAGAAAGCTGGAGAAGGATTTTTACAAGAGTTTGTAGCGATAGGATGAGGAAAACAGCTTTAAGCTGGAAGAGGGGAGATTTAGATTAGATGTTAGGAAGAAATTCTCTACAGTGAGGGTGGTGAGACACTGGAATAGGTTGTCCAGAGAAGCTGTAGATGCACCATGACTGGATGTGTTCAAGGCCTTGAGCAACCTAGTTTAGTGAGAGGTGTCCCTGCCCATGACAGGGGAGGTGGAACGAGATAACTAGATGATCTTTAAGGTCCCTTCCAACCCAAAACAGTTTATGATTCTATCACCACACACAATAACTATCTGTAAATGCTGCTTTACCCTTTGGTTTCCAAATTCTCCAAGGCTGCACAGTTTCAGATGGACCACTGGTTCCCAAGGCATTTTTTGCCACAACCCTGAAGTAGTAGTCCCGGCCTGGGAGCAGTCTGGTGAATGTGAACTTGTTGTTGTAGATCAGGTCACCCACCACATGCCACAAGCCCTTCTGGGATTCCCGTTTCAGGACTGTGTAGTAGAGGTTACTCTCCCACTTCTCTGATGTCGATGGCTCCCAGGTTACTGTCACAGTATGTGGCACATTTTCTTCCAATTTAATGGGTCCAGGTGGTTGTGGGATATCTGTTGGATGAAGGCAAATAACATCAGAAATACAGGGAAAATAGCTCAGGACAGAACCCTAAAAACTTTAAGTCCAGTCAATATCTGGGGGCTGAGAAAACATCCTGGACATTAGAAGGGACCAAAAAAAAAGTGATTCCTTCACCAGTTGCATGAGCTCATTTGCTATTTACTGAACTGCTGCTGCTTTACCTCTGCACTTCTGGGCCTCCTCCCTTCTCATGGATAGAGGCAGACAAGGGCTGGTACAGCTCAACCTCTTTGCCTCTTCGGGAGACAGCACATAGAGTTGTTGCAGCGATGACTAAACGTCCTATAGCCCCCTGCTCACTGACCTTAGAGCATGAACCGCTCTCCTGTGGTTTGCACTCTTCATCTTTGTGACCTCCCCTTTGTAAGCAGAGTCGCTCTTGGCGCTGCACGTGATTTTAATTAGTAGATTGCTCTCTCCTGCAGATATAGCCAAGTGATACCACAAAGTGGCCAGACTAAATCTCACGGACTGTTGCTCTCCATGTCTCCCTGTGCCTGCATGGCTCAACCGCACCAGAGCTCACCACGCTGAGCCATGCCCGCTGTAAATCTGTGTGTACATAGAGTAGCAAGTGAGTTACCTGTAATTTGAATTTGGAAGGTGAAGATTTCTCTTTTCCCTAGCCCGTTCTGGAGCTCAACAGTGTAGGTGCCGCTGTCCGTGAACTCAGCTGCTCCAACCAGCAGCTGGGTGGTGCCATCTTTGGTGTTTATGGTAGCCCGGTTTGAAAGAGGAAGCCCATCCTTTAACCAGGTCACCACTGGATCTGGAGATGCCTGTAAAGAACAACATGAGTTACAGCCCACTTGCTGTGCCTCTAGATTGCATCTTGATATCTTTAGTTTCTTTATGGCTGGACATGACCCAGAGTGTGCCCAGGTGGCCAAGAAGGCTACCAACATCTGGCTTGTGTCAGCACCAGCGTGGCCAGCAGGACTAGAGCAGGGATCATCCCCCTGCACTGCGGAGGCCTCCTCTTGAATACTGGGTCAGTTTTGGGCCCCTCACTCCCAGCAGGACTTCGAGGGGCTGGAGCACGGCCAGAGAAGGACAATGGAGCTGGGCAAGGATCTAGAGCACAAGTGTGGCGAGGAGTGGCTGAAGGATCTGGGCTTGTTGAGCCTGGAGAAAAGAAGGCTCAAAGGAGACCTTCTCACTCTCAACAACCCCCAGACAGAAGGTTGTAGCCAGGTGGCAGTTGGTCTCTTCCCCTAAGGAACAAGCAATATGACAAGAGGAAACGGCTTAAGTTGTGCCAGGGGAGGCAAATTGGCAGTTAATATTTTCTACTTTTAAAAATATCTGCTGGGTTTGGCAAGAAAAAACATCCTCAAAGTCTTCATTTCCATTGTGCCATCTTTGGTCTCTATTCTCCAAGAGTAGGAAAAAGACCAGCAAATACATTTTGCCTTCATCAAGCCCTTCTTGACACCCCAGACATTACCTGCGCTGTTCAAGCTCACAGCAAACCGCGCAGGATTCTGTCAGTACCTGCCTGTTTCTCAAGCCACAGAGCTTAAGTCCTGCTGCTTAGTAAGACAAACACCATCCTGAGGACATTGCTCAAAATGCTACTCCAAGGCCCTCTGAGGGAGCTGGAGGGAAATGAACTGATTTTTAAGCTCTCAGTATGACAGTTTAGTACCAGATGATGATAGTGTTGATATGGTTGGATGGTCAGCCCAGCGCCTTGTTTGCAGAAGTTAATGAATGACCATAATCTCATAAAACCCCACTGCCAAGGGTGACAGCTGAAGAATTCTTCATGTTCTCCTCATGCAGAGAGTACACACAGCACCAGCAGGTTACAGGATCTGCCCAGTGTCTCGTAAACAAAATTCCATCGCAGGAGAACAAGAGCTCAGTTTTCATGTCTGCTACTGACAGCAACGTGAAAACAGATGGAAGCTTCTTACAAACCCATCTGAATACGTACTTCAAAGGGAATATTCACTCGGATGGTATTTCCTGCTTTTATCACCAGGAGGCTTTTCACTGTGTCATCTATTAGTAACCTGGGAGGAACTGGAAAAGACGGTGATTACGATAAAAGGTTGTACGATATCACTGGCTGACAAAGTCATACGCTCGTGGTCAACACCCCGATGTCTTTCCAACAGCCACGCTGCAGGCTGCTGAGGAACTGTGGACAAAATGCTCACTGATTCACTACTAGAGTTCATAACCTTCAAATTTTATTACTACTTATTTATCATTACGACTAAACAATGGGAAGTGATGTAAAAATAAATTCACAACAATGTTTGTATATATGCGATGTCTCAGTTGTGGAGAAATTGGCTCCTTCATGCACTTTACCTCATCACATGGATGATCTTTTGTGTAAAACAACATCTGGGGTCAAGGAAACTGTAACTGATCCTTATGAAATACAAGCTCAGCACAAAGTACAGAACATCCTCGGGAAACCAGCCTGAGCTTATTAAAAATATTTTTTTAAATATTTAAAGTGCTTTTTCTTTCTTTTCTCTTTCCATCAATATTTATTTAGCAATTTTATCTATTTTTTATTTTATTTTTTTAATATATTTTATTTATTTCTTTAGCAATTTTATTATTTTATTTTATTTAGCAATTTTTTTTTAATGCCAAATACAATAGCATATTATATTGATGGAAAAAAGAAATTGTATTTGGCATCAAATGTATTTCGCATTTCCAGTTCAGGTATGGAAAAATAGCATCCCAGATGGCTTTACGTTCATCTATTTATTGACCGATTATAAAAGGAGTCTCCAGCCATAGGTCTGAAGTAGAGATTTTCACTGAGGACCCAAGATAAGGAAGATTAATCTCTCACAGAATTATCCCTTACTATCTCCAAACAGCAGGAATAAAAAAATCAGAGCTACAGGTCGTAAATAAAGATGAAACAGTGGAAAAGGTGCAATTCAAAAGGGAAATAAAATTTACAAAACCCAACACAGGAACTGTGATTTAAGAGAATGAAACAAACTCATTCCAAAAGACTGTATAAAAATAGACTGAAAACTCATTTTTCCATTAAAAAAGCATGAGTAAGGCAAAGGTTTGTGTCTGGTGATCCTGGCGGTGGTACATATAGCTCTGCACAGAGGACAAAATGCAAATCCAAGGAGAAAATAAAGGTTTGGGGGTTCTTTTATAATCCTGAGTCTCTGACATCAGCTGAACACTGTGCGTTACACGTTTATTATGAGCTAAATCTTCAGAATTTCCTGATGAGGTGACCAAAGAAGAGCATCCTGTAGAGGAGCAACACAGTGCTTGTCCTTCTGCTAGTCAGGGGCTTAAAGGAAGCTCATTATCATGATCTACAGACCTTGCCTGTGTGCTATTACCTATAGAATGGTCTTGCTCATTCCGAAAGCAGCCCAGTTTGACTTACCTACTGGGGGAGCAGCTCCAATGGAAGCTATCAGCTCTATTGCTTCTCCTGGCCCGCTGTCGTTGACGGCTCTCACACGTAGGAAATACGTCTCCTTGGCTTGGAGGCCTTTAACTGTGTAAGTGGTGGCCTCTATGGGAAGAGCGTTGCATTTGGTCCAGTTGACGTTGTTAGAAGACCGCATCTCCACCACATAGCCTTTCACATCATTCCCATCTTTTGCTTCAGGGCTTTTCCACGTCAAGGTGACACTAGTGCTGTCACTGTTGCTCACTTTAAGGTCCTGCACTTGACCTGGAAATTCTGAAAAGGAAAATTTTATTTCAAGTATTTTTCTAGGATTTCTGGTCCCCTATCTCAGTCCCTTCCCAAGATTGCCAACGTTCATGCAGCGCACTGGGTATCCACCCTGCTGTCTTGTCCCAGTTCTTCAAAGCTGGATCCAGGTGCTGCTGTTGCCAGCTGTGCAGTAAAACTTGCAACACTCCCAAGAAGATCCGCAGCCCATCCCCAAAGCTGCTCTACACCACTCACAGCTCCCACTCGGGGAGTCTGCCACATCTTGACTTGGATATCACACAGGAAATCCTTCCATCTCTTCCTCATGCTGATAGTGGATTCTTGGCTATGAGACAGTCCCCAATTATTTACCTGAGCCTTTAACAACCTGGCCTAGTGGAAGGTTGGAATAAGATGATCTTTAAGGTCCCTTCCTAACCAAACCATTCTAACATTCTATGATCTTTGTCTTCACAAACTTTTACAAAGCATTTCAAACCAAAGCATTACAAAGCAAAGCAATCGCCTCTGCAGTCTACAGCCAGCTTCCTGTAGCCCAGGCCAGAAGAACGGGGCAGGGCACTTACTCGTGGCGTCCCGCGCAAAGGCCGGCTGTGACGGTTCACTGGCATCTCCAACGCCAGCAGCATTGACGGCAGCCACACGGAATTCATACTGCAGCCCTTTCTTGAGATTCGTCACTTTCAGCTTCTTCTCTGCAAAAAGAAAAGGAGCGCGTTGGCTCAAGTGAGGTTCCCCAGGCAAAAAAGGGGGAGACAACAATGCTGTACTTTACTCCATGTGGAAATATGAATGGAGCAATTCTCAGGA
The DNA here is from genome assembly GCA_013389965.1 of Todus mexicanus. NCBI lineage: Eukaryota > Metazoa > Chordata > Aves > Coraciiformes > Todidae > Todus > Todus mexicanus. The sequence continues at coordinate 19,785 of WEIS01089779.1, read as the reverse complement.
GCCGTGGATAAACACCTTCACTGATTCCCCTGCCCTTCCCTATTCAAGTGCGTGTGCACTTCTGTGGCATGTTCACTGCATTCCCTTTCAAATCAAACAGCATTTGAGAGCTGTTAAGTTAGAGAAAGGATAAGTACTGCTCCTCCTCATGGGGTAGTCCTAAACTCTTCTACACCTAGCCTTAGCTTGCAGCCGATAGATGATGCTGGCTATAGTCAAAGCACAGTTTGGAGCCCATACACGTCACTCGGGTTTCTTTATATTCCTTGCATTTATAAACTCCTGCCTGTCAAGTTCCCAGTGTGAGGACTAAGGACAGTAGTTCTACATGTGAAATGAAGACTTTAGTTCCAGAAATTGAAGACGTCAGTTTAGCTATAGAGGATTTACATCCCAAGGTGCAGCAGTGAGCTCCTCTATGCTCCCCTCCAGTCATGTGCTTGCACATGATCTAGAAAAGATCATAATCCTCCTCCCAGGCATTGAGCTCTCTATAACCCAAGATCTGGCTTTCCTATGGCACAGTTGTGAAATCTTAGTTGGGAGAACAACAGAGGTGGGATAGAAAGTGTACTCAAAAGGTGTGAAAGAGAAGGCAAAACTTCAGACGGGGAAATATGGTTGTAAAGTGGACCGTTTGCAGATCAAGAATTCAGGAGAAAAAAAAAAATGTGAAAAGGATCCTAAAGCAGCTCCTGAACCCAACTGAGTTTTTGGCCTTTTTCAAGTCTCCCACTCTGTTCCAGGATTTAAGCTGCCTACCTGCAATAGGACCATTGTTGACTGGCAGCCAGGTTATGGTGCCCTTCTTGCGTTTCTGAACCATATATCCCACAATTCGGGAACTACCCGTTTTACGAGGTACTTTCCAGGATATCGTGATGGCATCTTTGCTGGTACTGACGATCTCAGGGGGATCCGGGGCACCGGGTGAAGCTGGAAAGAGATCAATGTTTCATTATTAGCAGGTATATTTTTATTGCAAGATAAGAAGGTGTTCTGTGCCATTTCTTTTTCCAGTTTCCCCAAGGTATTCATGTGAATGTGTTTTGAGCATCTGACTGAGACCTGAAGCTATGTGTCCCATTCCCCACACAAAGAGGATCCAGCAGGGATTCATTTTTCATTCAGGTTCCTGAATTTTGCTTGCATGAATGACCTGCTGTCATCCTGACTGACAATTCCACTGTCAGCCTACAAAGCAAGACACATGTTTCTTTCATGGTAGGAAAAGTCACCTTTATTCTCCCTTTTAATGACAGAAACTGGAACTGGATGAATTTTCTTAGCCCTCTGCTAAAGCACTCAAATCAGAGAGCTTCTCAGAATCATGAGAATATAGAAAGTGGGAAATAAGGACTAGAACAGAGTGTTGCTTTCTCTCTAGCACTACAATTGTGCTTATGGCAAAACCGTTCTAGTATTTAATTCAGTGGAAGGCAAAGAATAAAATTAGTTGTTTGGCTATCAGGGGAATGACATGGGCATGCTGGAACACACTGCACGTATGGAGACACTTCCTAGCCTATGGAGTTAAGAAAAGGCTTCATATGTTCCCCTTATAGCCAACCCAGGAAATATCTCTGATCCTGCTGCATGTTGCATTTCCACCATGAAACTTGCTTTCCAGTTCAGATTGAAGCATAACGAAGGTAATGTCATCTCGCTCAGCATCACCAAAGCTTACAATGAAGCTCTCCACTGATGTGCAATCTCCACAGATTTGTGTGGAGACTTCACAACCGTGATTCAGGTTTAGATCTGCAGCAACATCCAAACTGCAGCGAGATTTCTTTGACATCAGCTTAGATAATGAATTTCCCAGATGGTTGTGAAACCCAGTTATGAAAAGTTCTTTCTTACCTTTACTGACAGCCTTCACTTCCTCTGATTCCACTGCATCACTGGTTCCCTCAGCATTCACAGCTCTCACCCTGAAGTAGTAGCTCATGTCTTGTTCCACTTTGTTAGTAGTGAAGCTAGTACAGGTCCTGGGGGTTTCTCCCAAAGCCACCCAGTCCTTCTGGCCAACCTGTTGACTCTCCACAATGTACCTTTGCACTGGTTTGCCCCCATCATCCTTTGGGGGCTTCCACTGAATGGTGATATCATTTGCAGAGCTTTCTACAATTTTGATGGGTCCTTCAGGTGGCTGTGGCTTGTCTGAAAAGATGAGCACAGAGAGATTACGAGTTGGCTCCAGAGCCAGACGTGCTCCTGGGTTTGGAGTAGATACTGTCCCTCACTTGCCAGCTGGGAGATTCCGTTTCTGCAGGATATTAGCGTAGTTGCAGAATGAGGACTGGGCACTTGAATTGCCTCTTCAAAACCTCCACTCTTCTAACTAAAGTCAAGCCCTTGTTCCACGGGCTAACTGGTCTCATAAGGACAGCACCAGTTCAGCTTGGTTATAGAGAATAATGCCATTTCTGGTGTCCCCAAAGAGCACAGACATTTACGGCAGGGCTGAGTTTGATCTTGATAATCTACTTTGGATTTGCACATTGCACATCGTCCTATCTCCCACAGTCACCCAACACTCGAGACTGAGTTGCTGAGGCTGTGCAAGACCAAACTAGACCTGTGTCATGTACTAAAGGGCAGGAGACACATCAGCAAGCTTTGTTTGTATCCTCTTTTGGTGGAAATTTACAGTCTTGTTCACCTTGCAATACCCAGTAGCTCTAATAGTGGCTTGGCGCCAGTGTTAATGGGTTCCCTGCCTAAACTTTACAATGAAAGGCACAGCAGATGTTAGGGGGCTCTTACCTACTACCATGAGTTTTAAGTTGATCTCCAGGACCCCACTGTCATTCTTCAGCCTGATTTTGTAATCCCCACAGTCATTTCTCTCACTGCCGGTGATGGACAGCATGGTAAAGGTGTCCGTTTTATCAACACGAATCCTTGTGTCATTTGCGAGCTCCATCCTGTCCTTCAGCCACGCTGCTCGGATGGGCAGCCGGCCTTCAAAAGGGATCTTGATCTTTATATCCTGCCCTGCCTTGGCCACGGTAGGAACGCTTGTTAAGTTTTTGAGAAGAACTAGGTCAACCTGTGGAGGATCTAAGCAGGTGATACAAGGTCAGTAAAAACTGCAACTCAAAGAGAATAAGGCTCACCTTGGAGGGAAGGGCTTCCCTCATGACACTGCCAATAATGCCTAGGAGCTCACAATGTTTGGACCTTCAGCTGCATGCTCAGTGCTCCACATACATGTGCTTTGGCTACAGGGTAATTATCACACAGCATTTGTGATATCATAAGGTCCTTTTCACAGGAGCAAACTTCTCAAAGGCAATACACTAAACATAAGAATAAAGAATCTGGTCTGACAAAGTGCCGTGTGCACCCCAAAATCTTCGAGTTAATAATAGAAGCCATTCAGGAAGGCTCCCTAGTTAAATTTGTAAATGCACCAAAACAAAACTATCACCCATTTACATGGTGATTTTTCATAATAAAGTTGTCTCAATACCCAGCTCTAGGTCTCTGAGAAAACGTGTTATGTTTAAAGCACATTGAGGCTAGGATGCTGCACGAGCAGTTTGGATACGCTCACCTTCCACAAAAATTGAAGCTTCAGTTTTGATATCTCCACCTTCAAACCTGTATTTCCCAGCATGGATATCTTCCACCTTGTTTATGATTAGTTTGTGGACTAGACCTTTCTTTTCAAAGGCGATTCCATCCATGTTTGTTAACTGCAAGGTAAAGCACAGAGAGTCATTCTTTGAGAAAATATGCAAAAAAGAGCAATCTGATCTTAAATTGGCCAGACAAAAACCTGAAATGTAGCTAAGAAGACTTACGAATGGCATGCTTGTTTAATTACAGTAATATTTTGGGTTTACTCATCTGGTAATGCATAGAAGCATTATCAACATACTCCCCACAATGACTTGATTCAAAGTCCAGTAAAATAAACTCTAGCGAAACTACCAAATTCTCCCTTTCTGTTCTTAAAGACAAAAACCTTGACCCATGACTCCTCAAGAACTCCTACGGTATCATCCGGATCCCACAACTGGCCTTGCCCCTCAGTGTTGTTTTGGACACAGAATACGGTGTCTATGCTTGACCTTAAGCACTAATTTGCAGGAGCACTCTTCACATCACGCCTGCCTGAAGGACCCTTCCAAGATTTTTCCCCTGGCTTTCTGCATGTTCCTTTCATTCATGAAGGAAAAGAAAAAGAATTGCATTGTGAGGAAGAGACCCACTCCATCTGCCCTCCTGAAACATAGAAAACACAAAGCCTCCTGTTGTCAGCAAGAATGGAAATGTCTTGTAGGAGGAAGGGGAAGAGATCTTGCCGGGTTTCTATCAAGAATTTTGTTCTCAATGAGCTCCTGCAGGATGTTCCAGGGCCATACTTGGATGACAGTAAGACCAGCAGAAGGAAGGATGCCTTGACATGACACTTCCTACGAGGTGGAGGCAGAGAGCAGAGCATTGATAGCCAACAGCAACAGTAGCTAGAGGGCACCTACCTTTAATCCATCTTTAAACCAGGTTCCTGTCACATCCTCTTTACTGACGGTGCAGGACAGCTCAGCTGGTTCCCCTTTCAGGACTCTGACATTAAGCAGCTGTTTGTTGAGATAAGTGCGTTTTTCTGAACATTCAGAAAAGAAACCATTGAGAACATGCTAACTTTGAGTCTCACTAACAGAGACAAGTGTACAGGTGAAAACACACATGCATGTGAGGAGAATCAGCTTTTAAAAAACACAGCCTGCAGTGACAACAACCTTTTGTACCAGTCCCTGTGGGCCAGCTGGCAGCACCTCCTGGCACCAAAGGGCTGCGACAACTGGCCTGCATTCAACAGAGTCCTACCAGCACCCTCATGAGCCATGGATTCAGCACAAATCACATTAACCATTGACAGATTGGCTATTTTAAGTCTCTGCTGATTGTCTTGGCTCCCTCTCCAACCAGCAGGAGAAAGCTCCAGGCTGTGGATATAGGATATACTCCCTCATTCCTTCCTCTGCACTGACCGGGGACAGGGCTGCTCAACCGCTTCCCTCTGAACAGCACCAAGTCACACTACCCTCTACCTCCTGTATTCCTCTTGCTTTTCCCAGGCTCTTCTCCATTATCATCCTCATCCCCTCTCTAACAAACACCCAACCTCCTTCCCCATTAACTCAAATTTTGTTGATTTTCATTTATTTATATGTATGCTTTCTTTGCCTCGATAATTTCTAAAGCGCCAGCAACTGAGGACTGAAACCTCTCTCCTGTGAGGACAGACTGAGGGAGCTGGGGTTGTGCAGCCTGGAGAAGAGAAGGCCTTCCAGTATCCAAAGATGGCCTACAAGAAAGCTGGAGAAGAGCTTTTTACAAGGGCTTGTAGTGATAGGACTAGGGGTAACACCTTCAAACTGAAAGAGGGGAGATTTAAATTAGAAATTAGGAAGAAGTTCTCCACTTTGAGGGTGGTGAGACACTGGCAAAGGTTGCCCAGGGAAGCTGTGGATGCTCCATCACTGGATGTGTTCAGAACCACCTGCTCTAGTGGGAGGCGTCGCTGCCCATGGCAGGCAGTTGGAACTAGTTGATCTTTAAGGTTCCTTCCAACCCAAACCATTCTATGACTATGAACTCCATTAGGCCGATGTTCCTCTTCACTTGTGTATCTGAAGTTTCTTATTTCTACAGTTTTCACCTTATCATCTCACTGGTGTAGCCACTGGTCTTGGGCAAGCGGCTGCACACACACGACTTTTACTTTACACAACACCTGAGATTACAAGAGGCAAGAGCTCATTATTTTAGGCCAAATGACCGTATTAACCCCGTACAAAAATTGATCCCAGAACTTGGAAACGCACAGATCTCTGCACCGGATATTGAAATGAAGTGAAACAATAAGTTTTAAATTGGGACAATATCAAAGAGACATGGTCACACTCCTTGAAACTATTTGGGATCTAGTATGTTTGTGCCACCTGGATCTGAATCAATTATTTGAATGAAGAGACTACGCCTGGTTTAGATCATTTAAATGCAGATCATTTAGACTTTCAAGGCAGGTTGATCTGAGCAAATTGCAACAGGTCAAACAGCAAATCAGGGGTCAAATTAGGAAGGGATTGTGGTATAACCAAATAACATCAGATTCCATTTCTCTCCAACATTAGGAGCACCAAAAGGTAAAGACCAGCAACACAGGAGTCATCAGCTGAACACATACCTTTCAGATCATCCAGGGAATGAAATCGTCTTTTTTCTGTAGTTTCCGAACTGAAGAACTCAAATGGTTTAAAATCAAGGTCGGGTTCTTGTTTTCTCTGGGTTATTGAAGGAAGTCCACCATAAAGAGATGACATCTGACTATAATTCACTGAACCTTGACCCAAACCACCTGAATTCCTCCCCAAACCAGATCTGTTATAGGATCTACTCCCTGCCCCTCCAAAGGCAGATCTTTTGCCATAAAGGGAACCTGAGAGTCCTAAACCTCTGCCCTCACCCTTGGCATCACCTTGACCTGAAAGTGAATCTCGCTGATCAGATGAACTTTTGTTCCCTGATCCTCTCAAATCACTGGCCATGCCCTTTCCAGATTCACCTCCGGCAGAAGATTTGCCAGGGTGTGAATCCAACCCATATTCACCACCTCGTCCAATGGCACCTTCCACACCTTCTTTACCATGGGCGGAATCACCTCCCGACCTGCCAACGCCACCCACACCAGCCCTGGCTCCAGCTGACCCACTGTCCTTGCCATACAGAGACCCAGCACCCTGTACTGCAGAGCCACCAACACCACCACCTTCAGAGGAAAAGCCATCTCCTCCTGCTCCATCTCTATATCCTTGAGCTCCACTCAGCAGAGCATCCCTGCTGTGGTGAGAACCCTTTGCTTCTTTATCTCCAAAAGGAAAATGACCAGCTCCAGTCACAGCCGCAGCTGGGACACCACCCTCTCCAGAGGAAGAACCAACACTCCTCGTACCAGCTACACCAGCACCAGCTGGGAGACCATCCTTTCCATAGGGAGACCCGAGTCCCCCTGCACCACCAACACCTGCTCCAGGGGGAAGACCATCCTTTCCATAGGGAGAACCAACTCCCTCTGCACCAGCTACACCAGCACCATCAACACCACCACCAGCTGGGAGACCATCCTTTCCATAAGAAGCCCCAACTCCTCCTGCACCACCAACACCACCAACACCAGCCCCAGCTGGGAGACCATCCTTTCCATAAGAAGCCCCAACTCCTCCTGCACCACCAACACCAGCACCACCTGCTCCAGCAGGGAAACCATCCTTTCCACAGGGAGACCCAACTCCTCCAAAACCAGCCACACCAGCACCACCAACACCTGCTCCAGCTGGGAGACCATCCTTTCCATAAGAAGCCCCAACTCCTCCTGCACCAACGCCAGCACCACCAACACCACCTCCAGCTGGGAGACCATCCTTTCCATAAGAAGCCCCAACTCCTCCTGCACCAACGCCAGCACCACCAACACCACCTCCAGCTGGGAGACCATCCTTTCCATAAGAAGCCCCAACTCCTCCTGCACCAACGCCAGCACCACCAACACCACCTCCAGCTGGGAGACCATCCTTTCCATAAGGAGACCCAACTCCCCCTGCACCAACACCAGCACCACCTAGACCTGCTCCACCTGGGACACCATCCTTTCCATAAGGAGACCCTACTACCCCTACACCAGCTATACCAGCACCACCAATGCCAGCCCCAGCTGGCAGACCATCCTTTCCATAAGGAGACCCAACTCCTCCAAAACCAGCTACACCAGCACCACCAACACCACCACCAGCTGGGCGACCATCCTTTCCATAAGAAGCCCCAACTCCTCCTGCACCAACGCCAGCACCACCAACACCACCACCAGCTGGGCGACCATCCTTTCCATAAGAAGCCCCAACTCCTCCTGCACCAACGCCAGCACCACCAACACCACCACCAGCTGGGCGACCATCCTTTCCATAAGAAGCCCCAACTCCCCCTGCACCACCAACACCAACTCCAGCTCCAACTGGAAGACCATCCTTTCCATAGGGAGATCCAACNCCAACTCCCCCTGCACCACCAACACCACCTACACCTGCTCCAGCAGGGAGACCATCCTTTCCGTAAGGAGACCCAACTCCTCCAAAACCAGCTACACCAGCACCACCAACACCACCACCAGCTGGGAGACCATCCTTTCCAAAAGGAGACCCAACTCCCCCTGCACCACCAACACCACCTACACCTGCTCCAGCAGGGAGACCATCCTTTCCATAAGGAGACCCAACTCCTCCAAAACCAGCTACACCAGCACCACCAACACCACCACCAGCTGGGAGACCATCCTTTCCATAGGATGCCCCAACTCCCCCTGCACCACCAACACCAGCACCACCAACACCAGCACCACCAGCCCCAGCTGGGAGACCATCCTTTCCAAAAGGAGCCCCAGTTCCTCCTGTACCACCAGCACCAGCACCACCTACACCTACTCCAGCTGGGAGACCATCCTTTCCATAAGGAGACCCAATTCCCCCTGCACCACCAACACCAGCACCACTTATACCTGCTTCAACTGGTCGACCATCTGGACCATACAAAGCTTCCATTTCCCCTACAGAACTGCCACCTACACCAGATACAGCCCCATCTCCAGCTGGAAGACCACCTGGGCCATAGAGCAAGCCAGACCTTCCTGCTTGACCTAAATGACCACTATCATGAAGTGTCTGACCATCCTTGCCATAGGAATGTCCCAAATGTCCTTCCCTGTTTGCACTTGTTCCATGCGTATCACCTATGGTTGGCCAACCGTCCTTGCCGTAAGGGGACCCCATTCCTCCTGCAGCCTCAGCACCTCCACTAGTCCTACTGAGCAGACCACCCTTACCACCTCCCACTCCAGTTGAATCAGGATCGAGTCCATCTACAACAGAACTACCACCAGTAGCACCTAATCTCCCAACACCCCCAAAACCAGCTCTGTAACTAGCGTCACCTAATTTACCATCCTTGTCCTGCTGAGAGCCCAAACCTTCTCCATCACCCATGTCAATGTCAGCAGCATCCAGCACACCATCAACTCTGCCATCCACAGGGCGCCATTCACCTGCTCCTCCTGATCCACCACCACCACTATCTGCACTGCCTGTCATAGAATCCTTGCCATGGGAAGGCCTCAATCCACTTTTGGCTTTTAAAAATTCTAATCCAAAGCCACTATCATCGTTTGTCACTGAGTCTCCATCTAGCTCTGCTCCAGGAAACTGCTCAGTCCCCATCCTCCCATTTCTGGGGGCTCCACGGAGCATGGCTTTTCCCAAAAACTCATGGCTTCCATCAACATCAATGGAGTGGTCTTGACTGCCACCTTGACTGCCAGCTTGACCTTTGCGGTGCCAGCCAGTTTTTTCCATGCCAGTGTCCATAAGGTGATCTTCATCACCAACATGTTCTCTACGTCGAACTTTCTTAGCCCCATCTTTATCTGGCGATGCTTTCTTCGGCCACTCAGAGTTCTCACTTTCACCTTCTTCATCTTGTCTCTTCTTTCCTTTCGCATCTGTATTGAAGGTGCATCATTTGATTGGAGGAGATATAAATTAGGAAAAGAGAAGGGGAAAAGAACAGCAGACAACCAATCGGTCACATGCTACATCTACAATCAAAGAAATGTGTCAGCATCTGTTATAATTTCATTCTAGGACACAAAACTAGAATATATTTAATAAATTTAGATTCATTTCAAATCCAGAATCCTTTCAGGGTCCTACTCAGATAAAATTCTACACTCCTCAGTTAAAAAGTTAATTACTTGTAGTGGAAATATGCTTATTGAAAAGACCAGACAAATAAAACAAAGAAAAAGTGGGAAAACAAGGTGAATTTCTAGCACGTCAGGTCTAATTTAGAGGGACATTCCTGCAGCCTTCCAGTATCTGATGGGGGCCTATAAGAAAGCTGAGGAGGGACTCTTCACGAGGGCTTGTAGTGATAGGATAAGGAATGACGGCTTCAAACTGGAAGAGGGGAGATTAAATTAGAAATTAGGAAGAAATTCTTCACAGTGAGGGTGGTGAGACACTGGCCCAGGTTGCCCAGTGGAGTTGTGGATGCTCCATCACTGGAATTGTTCAAATCCAGGTTGGACGGGGCATTGAACAATCTGCTCCAGCGGTAGGTGTTCCTACCCATGGCAGGGGGGTTGGAATGAGATGATCTTTAAAGTTCCTTCCAACCCAAACCATTCTATAATTTGGCATCCTGCATTTTAGAGGTGGCCAACCTGAAGAAGACCAAAGGTTCCAGTTCTGTGAATCGCTTGGTATTTCCAGGCTTTTCTGAGAGCAAGTCACTCGCTGTTTTGATTTCCAGGCTAAATATCATTTCTGCAGAGTATTAACAGCTCAATGAAATCAGCAGGTAGTTTCATTGTACGTCATATGCAACCTGCGCTTCCAAAAGGTCATCAAAAAACCCTTTAGGGAAGAGATCACCTTTTGCTACAGCAGGATCTCAAAAGCAACCAAAGCAATGACCTTTCAGAAGCAAAACAAAATAATAGCCAGCTGCCTATGAATCTGCTTGCACTGGAAGGACTGTTTCCCAGCTTTCCAGCTTCCTTTGTGCTGCTTCTAACTTGTTTAACTGCTAATTTGGAAAAGAAAAATACTATCTGGGCAAGATACTACTGAGGAGGACTGATAGAATGGAGAGTATTGAAAGCTCCGTTGTCCCCTATATGCTGTTCTCTGTTCACACCGTGACAGCTCCACCCAAAACACATCTTGAGATATGGAGCATTCTTTTGATAAGTGATGGAGAGCATCCTGCTCCGTGGCAGCTGCAGAGTAAATCCAATAGGATTTGTCAGGAGTAATGAGAGGGGAAAACTCGTCTCATCCAAAGAGGAAAGAGGGTCTAACCAGCCCTTCATTTTCCCCAAGTATAATTTAGGAGTTGAAGACTCTGCAGTTTGTTTCTCATCATAGAACCATCTCAATGTACAAGCAGGCAGGGAGAGGAATGATATATTTTGTTAACATCTCTCAAGCCAATCCAATGAGAACAACACAGCAGCACTTACACTCTACAATAAGCCAGGCGGTCGAGGAGCCGGGTCCAGTGTTGAGCGTGTACATGCCATTGTCAGAAGGCTTAACGCTTTTGATAACCAGCTGGTGGGTCAGACCATCTGGCGTGACAGAGATCTGGTGCTTCTCGCTTGCCTCGAGGGTGTGGGTTTTGTGCAGCCACACGGCGTCGTGGCAGGGCGTGCGGAGGACGCACTTGAAGACGGCGTCTTCCTCCTCAGGACAACGCATGTCGCTGAGGGGCTGCTGAAACCTTACGGGGATGGCTGCAATGGAAAAAATGAAAGCTATAAAAAGGGAAGAGAGAGCTCTTTCTGTCTTCCAAGAAAAGCTCGGGGCAGCTGAAGGAAGGAAGAAAGAAAACCTGGAGCTTTCCATGCTCATGAGCCTTGGTTTAAGCAGAAAAAGGGTAAACTGAGACGTGCTTCCGTGCCCCACTTGACAGAACAGAGAAGCAGAAAAGTAGATTTTAGTCTTTATTATTTTCCAAGACATTTATACCACACTCCACTGTGCTGTCCTGGTAATTTGTAGTCATTAATGTATTTCAGCAGCCTGACACCTGTATCAAGTTGGCAGTTATTATTCTGAGCTTACAAAAGGGACCAATAGCATGGGGTAAGGTCAGGAATTTGCTCACTGTCACGCAGAAGTCAGAGCCACACAGGCACTTGAACCTAGTCCTTTGGACTACAAACACAACATCCTTATCACGTAAGCACCCTCCTGCTCTTTTTCACCTCATATAAGGAGCCTATATTTGGATCTTCTGTAGTCATCAGGTTTTACTGCTGAGCTTTGCATACGTTCCTAGATGAAATCTCTCAGCAAAAGCTCATTTCTTGTCACAAATTGCGTACGTCTAACTCGATTCCTTACCTTCAGCATCCAGTTCAGTTGAGAAAAGAGGTACGTCCTCCACTCTGACTTGGTACAAGCCCGCATCTTCTGGCTGCACATCATTGATAATGAAATTATACCTCTTTCCCACTTGCCTCAGGCAGTGCTTTCGGTATTCATCCCCTGTTCCATACCTGAGCTTCTCGCCGTCCTAGGAAGACAAAATATATTCCTAAAGACGCTGCACAACGAGCACAAGCTGTTTCAAACAACTCATGACAAATTGGTACTCTGATCATCTTATTGACAACTATTGGGGCAAACAACAGCTTTGTGCTGGCTCACACAAGGTTTGGGAGCTGAACTGACACAGTTACTGTAACTTTGAAGACAAAGGATGTACATTGCTTAGATTTTAGCATCCTCATAGATAGAGAAGCAGGAGAGGTCAGCAATGTCCTGTCTGTAACGGGGTTACCTTCTCCACATTGTGGCTGCACAGACCTCATACATGAATTTGATCCAGAAGTACACAGTCTGTCAGACCAGTCTAATGAATTCTGGTTTCCCCCATATTAAAGCCACTAATCACACTTTGACTGAAATGTATCTTCCAGATAAACACCCAGAGCATTGATCACCTGGGGATCACAGTAGAGTAACTACGAAACACGATGGGATGCTTTACTTCCTTGAGATCTTCTTTCACAGAAGAGAATTAGAGTGGAATAACACACTTGAGAAAGTCAATAAAATCAGCCTGCTTTTCTTACAGTAGACTGCAGAGTTTCTGCAAAAACACCGATAGAATTTCCTCTTACTGGGAGAGCTCTTGAAGTCAAAAGGACGTTAAGACTGGTTCCCCTGTACTTGGATCTACAATCCCAAGTGCTATTCACCACCAAAACCACCTGGACCCCTATACCAACACTTCCCCCTAACCAGTCAAGGATTCTTCAATGGACAGACAACTTTAAGAAGCTTATTTTCTCTCAGCCACTGCTCAGTAGATCAAGTATTTTATGTTGAAGAAAGACTCCAGTGGCTGCTGTGAGCTGGACAACTCATCTCAGCCCCTCACCTTCAGCAGATAAACTTTGCTGCTGCTGTTTTTCAGGTCTATCTCCAGACTGAACGTAGCATTTCCCTCCTTGTTGACTCTGATGTGTTCAAAGTTTTTGACACTGTGGATTAACTGCAAAGAAAGAGACAAGAACCCAGTAAATGATAAGGCTGCCACCAACAGAGGTTCTCTCAAGCTGTTGAACTAATGCAAAACCTAATTTTTATCTCCATAGACAAGAGATGCCCTAACTTTACATGTATAGAAGAAGCACTTACAAGTTTCCACAGTTTTCTCCTGCAGGCAAATTATACTTTCCATGCTACGTCCTGGTCACTTACACACTATGCAACCACCATCCATCCAGGTTTCTACACATCCCTCTACGTAAGGCCAGTTTTGACTCCCAAGCGTATAACTTTTCAATATGGGGGCCAAATTCTCACCAAAGGCAACTGAATACAGATTTTAGCTGTGTGGTTTAATAAAAGCATTAACCTACAGTCAGGATCTCAAAATTTATCAATTCAACTTCAAAAAGGCCTATTATTTTCACCTGCATGAGTATAGAAGTAGGGTTTTAAAATATTGTCATAAATCATTGTCCGTCATACAATAAAATTTTCATCTACAAAGCAATTTAGGAAGGTTTCACCTCTTTTCAGAAGTTACTGTGGAACTATTGGACTCTGCAGTCTGTTAAAAATCAGTGCTTTCAGCGGTTGCAGTTTATTTTACCTCTTCTTGTTCACTCTCTGTGGTCTTCCTCATCTCCTGCAGCCTTCTCAGCATCCCACGGAAGTCAACAATCCCATATTTTATACAGATTTTCTCATAATCTTTCTTATCTGCATGCAGCAACAGTTGCCAGACTGCTTCTTTGTCCAGGGCTTTTGGTTTTGGTGCTGGGGCCCTTTAGAACCAGGGGAAAAAACCATAAAAATCTAGACATTTTGACCACCAACAACAGATGTCTTGGTTTTCTGTGCTTAATCCTCTCTCATCTCTCTCTTCATCATTTCTGGAGTTCGCTTGGCCCTGTAGATGTAGTCAGGGAATAACGGGACCCTTCTAGAACAGGGTATCTGTGTCTATACTACAAATTAAATGCTACCAGGGAACAGTCTTGCCCTCGGCCAGTTACTCGCGAGCTACAACCAGGAAACCAGAGAAACAGAACTTAAGTCAAAATCTGGTAGTGCAAAGGAACAGACACCTCAAAGCGAGGTGGGTACCTTGTGTTTATCTCAACCCCACAGACAGTGGCAACTGCTCTGTGAAGTCTCTCCACACTAAGTGTCATGACGACTTTGGAAACAAGAAGTTGCCTTGAAGGTCAATGAAGCTGCCCCCTGTCATCAAGAAACACCTACCTAGGAAGTATAACAATGGCCTCCATTACGGAGCCTTACCGCTTTCTCAGCATCTTCCTGGAGTCCTGAAGCTTCTTCTTTAACTCTGTTAAAGATTGGGGGAGTAGAAACAAACATTGACATCAAACACTGTAAAAAATATCCCCAACAAGAAGATGATGCAAAACAGCCACTGACAACAAGTCATTCTACAGTGCTATTGACCTCTGGTGGTGTTTTCACACTTTACAGACCCAGAGCTGGTTCTGTCTGCCATACTCGTATCCTTTGAGTGCCACTCAATCGGGTAGGGATTTTTCACAGGGGCTTGTAGTGATAGGACAAGGGGTAATGGCTTTACACTGAAAGAGGAGAGATTTAGACTAGATATTAAACAGAAATTCTTCACAGTGAGGGTGGTGAGACACTGGCCCAGGTTGCCCAGGGAAGTTGTGGATGCTTCATCACTGGATGTGTTCAAATCCAGGTTGGATCGGGCCTTGAGCAACCTGCTCTAATGGGAGATGTCCCTGCCCATGGCAGGAGGGTTGGAACTAGATGATCTTCAAGGTCCCTTCGAATCCAAACCATTCCATGATTTTATTATTTATTTCAGCACTTCCTAGGGGCCTTTCCTCTCTTTCTAGAGAGGAAAAAACCCTCCAGAAACCCAGGAATTTCCCACAGTGTTAACGTGTTTGATCCAGCTGTATCTGACATCACTAAATCCTTTCTAGCACTAAGGATTTAGGAATCATTAATTAGAACATCTCAAAGGCATTTCCTAAGATCGCTACTTTACCCAAAGGTAAATATCAAGCAGAAAGAGACAATGGAACTTTAGCAATTCATTAAACCCTTCTCTGACTTTATTCTTTCCAAGTTTGGGGTGCTAATAATATGGTAGGCAGAGAAATATTAACTATGCCACTCATTTCCAAAATAATGTATGTCTAACTCTAACTTACCATCAGCAGGATGAACAGTAAGGTAGTTCGCTTTCCTCTTAAAGCCGACTGATAGTTTAGAAGAGAAAACAGAGGAGAAACAAGCCATAAGATGGACAAGATAAGTCAGACTAACACCAGTAAACCAATGAATGATAAAACCTCTGTACCTGTTACCAGTGCAAAAGGAAACCCTGCTTTGGATTTCCATGTCAATCTGACAATGACTTTTAGTAATCTCCACTTATAAATGCAATATTTCTGCTGCAACAGACTCTGTGTTTACTGTTGTCATGGTTTGGGGTCAGGGAATCCCCAAATCTGCAACAGGACGCTCTCTCCCCCTCCTCACCCAAAAAGGGAAGAAAGAAAATAAAGGAGAGAGACTTATTGATTAGGAAAGGAAACTAGAACAGCTTTACTAAAAATGAATAATAATAATAACAGTAATAATAAAAAGTAAATATATACAAATAGGTACAAAACCAGTATGGAACCCAACCCCCCCCGCTGGTAAATCCATCCCCGTCCCCACTGATGCTGGGGAAGGGCCCAGCAGCAGCCGGGAACCGGGAGCTGGAGTCAGGGATGCGGCCCAGAACCTGGGGCCCAGCCAAGGCCTGAGCCGGGGGCTGAGACCGGGGCCGGAGGCCTCAGGGCAAAGCTGAAGCTGCCAAGGCCAAACCCAGCGAGGAAGAGTCCTGAAGCCGAGAGAGCAGCTCGAGCTCAGGGAAACAAAAATGGTGAACAGGCCAGGAGAGAAGGGGCAAGAGAGACAGACCCTTGTGATCCCTCAGCTTTATACCCAATATGACATATATGGATATGGAATATCCCTGTTGGATAATTTAGGGTCACCTGTCCTGTTCGCTCCTCCCTGAAGGTGCAGCCTTTACTTTTCTGCACCCTCCAGTGTGGTACACGAAATCTAGCAGTGACCTTGGTTCACACACCAATCCTCAGTACTGACTATAAACGTGGAGCATTATCACTGCTAGAAGCAGACTCTCTGCAAAAACATGCTGCTAACTTCAGACAGACTTAGCTGAAAAATAAAAATCCTAGAACAGAATTTTTCTGTTCTAACCCAAACCAGGACAACTGGATACTCCACACAGTTGAGGGCAACATTTCTGCCCTACGAAGCTTGTGGATCAAGCAGTGGTAGGAAATGTCCATCTTGGTTTAGATACAGGGAGCCAATGTGCAAAGATTATCTGGCCAAATGCAGACAGTTGCCTTCTAAATTTACTTTACAGGCACACGGGTAGAATGGACACTTCCAACATAGTCCACCTCCTGCTCAGGTAGATTCCAAGAATAGGTCAGTTATATTTTACACACAAAGAGCCCATTTCTGTCCACTGATTATGAAGGGAAGCAGGGGACTAGGGCAGGTGGACACGATAAACATTTAAAGTGAAGTGGGATGGATCTGTCCCAAAAGATTGGTTCATTCAATATCATAAAAAAAGGATTGAGCCAATCCAACACTAAATCCAAAGTGTCTGATTATGGCCCAGTGCAGTGGGCACCACTTTCTTCTGCTTTCTCCTTAAAGCTCATGGAGTCACCAAAGTGGTGGGAGTCACAGAAGACCTCCAGTCCTTGGTGAGAGGAAAAATAGACCTTCACATCAAGGACACTTAGACAATGCTCTGAGCACCCACCCCCAGAGGACAGAAAAGCCAGCGATTTGGGACTACAGGACCTTCGAAGCACAGAACCAGTCAATCCTACCTTGTATGACCCTGAGGCCAGCAGAACACGAGGCTTCCCCATACTCATTCACAGCAATGCAACGGTACAAATCGCTGTCATTTGCAGTGAGCTTGTTGATCTTAAAAAGAAGAACGTAGTAAGAGCTCACAGCAATGTGCTCTGGTCCATTTTACACTCCTTCAGCTTCTACTAAAACAGCTACTCAAGGACATCTCAGATCTTTCTTCTGTTCTTGGAATGACTCTAAAAAGCTTTGCTTGCTTGTATTTGTCTTATCTCAGATCTGGTGACATCTATATCAGCCCACTGCCAGCTTTCATTTTTCATTGCTCTCTCTTGTTTCATGAGTCTTGTCTGAAATATTTGATCTTTACCTGCAGAATGAATTCATTTGTAGCATTATTGAAGAACATTTCACATCTGGCAGGATCATCCAGTGCTCCATTTTTACGGGTCCATTTCACGTCGGGGGTTGGGACACCTTTGACCACAGCTCTGAAAATGGCATTTTTACCTTTAAAAAGAGGCAAGAAATCAGTTATTTAAGACAGGCTTGAACGATTCTATGATTCAATGTGTAGGTCAGTGGGAGTGCCACAGGAGAATAGAAATGGAGATGAGTTATCCACAGATGTAGAGCAGGGTAGAAATAATTAGTATCTTTCTTTTGCAATAGTTTTGGTCTTCAGGTGACCAACACTTAAAAACTCTCCCGGAAAGTCCTGCAACATTTCCCACACCCTTCTACAGTCACCACCAAAATACTTCGTTGATGCAGCAAGCTCTTGCCAACAGTTTCTTACCACAAGGTACCTTCCAACTTTTTCTGAGGTCTCAGGACCATCTATTATTAAAGTCTGCTGCTAATTAATTTCACCTTTGTCAAATTTTAGCCATTCTGCCTGTGATTTGCCATGCTCACCAGTTGCCCCAGGATACACCTGCACAGCCAGGGGATCAGCTAATCCATGCAATGGGGCCATGACAATGGAGTTAAAGAGACTCATCGTGCATTTGCAGAGACACTGAATTCAGTTCAGCCCGTGACCAGCCTGAACGTCCTACGAGCAACCAACCTACTTTAAATGAAATACCTTGGGAAATGCAGACAGAGTGGCTTGACTGACCACCCCCTTGGTTCATGCCTGAAGCTTGCAGGTGGCAGGAAGGAGGAGGAGGATGTACCACTAGAGGCCACTGTGCTCCTTCATAAAATCCCAGCGGTTCATGAACATCAACAGATGGGTGTGACAAGACCGAAATCCAGGGTGCTAGAAACAGTTCGGTCTTGTGAGGGGAAGAGGAGCTACACGATCTCTTCGGGCTATCACACTCCCAAAAAAGAATAATATATAACCCTCTGCAAGTGCAGGGAGATTACTAGCAGGTTTCCCATTGATTTTAGGTCTCAGCTCATCAGCTTCATCCTCTATACAAGATCCAGGTGGGTGCCAGTCTCTTTTCCCAAGGAACAAGCAATAGGACAAGAGGAAATGGCCTCAGGTTGCACCAGAGGAGGTTTAGGTTGGACACTAGGAAGAATTTTTTCACGGAAAGGCTTGTCCATACCTGGCTCATGCTGTCCAGGATGGTGGGGGAGTCCCCAAGATCCCTGGAAGGGTTTCAAAGCTGTGGAGATGTGGTGCTGAGGGACATGAGTTAGCAGTGCACATGCAGAGTAGGGTTAATGGTTGAACTCAATGATCTGGAAGGTCTCTTCCAACCTAGACAATTCTATGATTCTCTACTGCTCCCTGAAGGAGAGGTACGGCCTAAACAGCATCTGCAGGCAGGATATCTTTAGGAAGCAGCTCATTTTAGTGCTAAACACTCATAATACAGGTTAGTTCACCAAGAAGAAAGAACTTTTCCAATGTGCTGAATCTTTTGCTTCAAAACTCTGTCTTTGAGAGTTTCTGGCAGAATGTTGTGTGCATTAGGAGCCAGATTTTGATCTTGCACACACTAGTGAAAACTCCGGAGATCTCTGTCAGCCCTGATGGAATTTGCATCAGTACAACAAAGACTTTGCCCACACAATGCTTTCTTCTTGTCTAGTCAAATCTCTTTAGAAACTAGCTTGAATTAATTACAATAATTGCTTCATGTGGGTGAGAGGTGGACTCAAGCCTCCACGTCTGTGGCTTTGACTGTTTTTCAAGAATCTCACCTTCCTGTAATGTCAGAGCGACAGGTTTCTTCTCAAAGTCAGGTATACTGCATCCTTTCGGAATATCATCCACAAACGGGGTGATGAGAACTCCTGGGACAGCAGATTTCTTTAAGGATTTTACTAGAAGGGTCGGGAAAAAAATACATTCAATTAAGATATCCTCTCGAACTAGAAAGGACCCATCAATTCTAGTACTACAGGTTGTAAGTGTCCAAAGGCTGGAGCATTTGCCCTGGAGGGAGGTTGGAATGAGGTGATCTTTGAGGTCCCTTCCAACCCAAACCATTCTATGACTCTCTGGTTACAGGCTGTGCTTTTGTGCTGACTTATTGCAAAGCTGGGGCCCAAGTGGAAAAATCTGCAACAAGGCCAAGTGCAAGGTCCTGCACCTGGGCTGAGGCAATCCCAAGCACAAACACAGGCTAGGTAGGCAATGAGTGGATTGAGAGCAGCCCTGAGGAGAAAGACTTGGGGGTGCTGGTTGATGAAAAGCTCAACATGAGCCATCTGTGTGTGAGTACAGCCCAGAAAGCCCCAGCTGGATCCTGGGCTGCATCAAAAGAAATGTGGGGAGCAGGTCAAGGGAGGGGATCCT
>WEIS01089774.1:0-10644 GCA_013389965.1 Todus mexicanus | reverse complement strand
TATAAACATTAATGAGGCCACCCTAGAAGTTCGTTAGCACCCCAAACCTGGAGCCACACAAACCAACTCCACAAGTGCTTCTGATCCATGTCAGAGCAAAGTCCCCTGGGTGCCCCAGCTCAGCTTGGAATTGCGCTTCAGTCGGTACCTTGGAGCCCGTCATTTCTCCAGCTCACTTCCTTCCACGGACACGTCAGGAAGAGGACAGGGAAGCCTCCACAGGGCCCCGCCTGGGGAGAAATGAAAGCTGGGTAAGGGGGTGATTGTGTCCCCCTGCCCATCCCTCAGCACCCGCTCGCCTGTTTGGCACACGAGGGAACGACCACAGATGGCTGCGCTATGAAAAACGCGCTCCTCTTACCGAGGGAAGAACAGATGGTTTGAGCTATTCCACCCTGGTTGGTACCTGGGTTTCCATAGAAATCCCAGCAAGGCCAGGGTCTCCTGTGCCAGTAGGGAGAGCCCCTGGGGAGGGCAAGTGGGGGATATCACCTCGATCCAGCCTCGGTCCCAGTGCAGCTAGAGAGAGCACCGGGGCTCACCCTGCAGCCCTCACCCCACAACTGGTTCCCCCCAGCCCTGCTGCAGCCCCCCAGGTTTCCCTGTCCCCGTGGATGCTGCTCACACCACGCAGGGTGCTGTGGTTGCTCTCCAGTCAAGGCATGAAACCACAACAGCAGTTGGTTATTCCTGAAAAGCAGCTGCTATTCCCAGTGGCAAGAACCCAGCACAGAGCGGGTCCCCGATGTCCGTCCTGCAGCCTGCAGTGGCCCAGGCTCCGTGGAACAGGCCACTGGGCTAGTTGCCAGGACAGTGTCATCAGAGAGGAGGGTGGGCAGGTTCTCCATGGGGACTGTCACCAAGGAGGATGGAAAGAGGGGGTTGCCGAGGAATCCCCATCGGCGCCCCAAGGAGTGCTGGGTGCCCACCCGCCAGGGACCAAAGGGCTTCCCATGCCCCAACACCAGCCCTGAGCTACATGCTCCCCTGTCTCCCTGGCTGTGTGTCCACAGCAAGCAGAAACCCTCATTTTACTCGTTCTTGCTTCCCTTAGCAGTGTTTGAGCCGTCCCAGAACTTGGGATTTTGAAGCTTTTCAATCAGGGAGCAGCAGCCAGGGCTCTCCCATCCCCTGCAGCACTTTGGGGCCGTGGAGCTGCCGTTCACAGCCCCCCAGACGGCTCCATGTGCTTCCCGCCTTGTTTCTACCCATTTTTGCTCACGGAGAGATAGCAATCACCACATCACTGCCGTTGCCCTCAGCATCCAGACACCTTGAGGCGCCCACTGTTGGCAGAACAGCAATGGTTGGCACTGTTGACCCAGGGAAGCTCCAGACACTGTTTAGGCAGCCAATATAGGGGACAAATTGAGGATTCATGTCTGCTGCTCTCCTTTCCGTGCAGGGAAGCACATGGGAGCTGTGGGCTGAGTCACAAGAGCCATTATAATCCCGTCCCTGTAAGCTGGAGCGCGTGGCTGGCTCCTTCCCAGGGACTCAGCAAACCCTGAGCTCCCGGGAGGGCAGAAGCACGAGACAGCACCAGAGGCTGCAGCAGGGCTGTGTTTTGTAGCCCTGCTGTTGCTTACTCAGCTCTGGGACGAAGGGGAATCAAGAGCTGCTTGAAGGGGAGCAAAGGGCATCCGCATCCCGGTTTGCAGGGCTGCGACCAGTTCAAGGTGAAGAGCAAAATCCCCAAAGGGCGCATCGCTCTTGAGGCTGCGCTTCCCGGGTCTCCTGGAGACTTTGAAGAGCTAAGAAGCCAGCCAGCCAGTTCCAGGCTAATTCACAGCCAGATAGGCTCAGAGGTTGTTTAAACAGAAATTATTTTCATGGCAGAAAGCAAAATGTGATGTTAGGTGAGAAAAATCACAACGGAGAGCAGAGCGATGGTGGGACGGCACCAAAGCCTGAGGGTCCTGCCAGGGGAAGCTCCTGAAGCTTTTCCTGCTGTTCCTGTATGATCAACAGTTCTATTATTTATATAATAACCACGTCTTCAGGGGTGAGGCTGTCGCTCTGTCTCGGTGGCCCCGGCTGTGTCCTACGGCAAGTCCCTTCTCTCTAGTTTGCTCCTCTTCACCCTCTGCAGAAATAGGGCCAAGCCTCCAATTCAGAATAAAGGTAGATCTGCAGGGCAGGACATTATTTTTCCACAAACAATGCCTTCGGGTGGCTCAAAAGCCTGGTTTCCCTTGGCCTGGACCAGTCAAAATACAGCCCATATTGTCTGTCCTTTTTGTGTTCCTTCTCCATGGACCAATTCTCGATTGTTTAGCAACGAACAAGTCAGTAAACTAAACTAGTGAGGAAAGATCTGATTTGGTGGAGTCTGTGTCTGTCGCACTCATTGCAGAAGTGTTTATTTTCCTAAAGGGGGCTGTTTTCACCCAAACAATACTCGACTGTCACTTGCTCTGAGGGAGGCTGACTTCATTGCCTGGATGGACCTTTAAGCTGTGGCTCAGAGGATGAGAACTGGGGCAGGACGAGATCATCTGTAACATCTGAATCCAACAAGTCTCCATCTTCTGGGAGAAACAGAAGAAAAGTGACTTTGTATGCAATTTTCATCTTAACCCACCTTCCCCGATTTAATAGGTACACTTAGCACTGATTGACATGGAGAAATTATTCCTTCAGCAGCAGATTTGAGGTCTAGTTAAAACTACTTGTACTACTGTAAGGGCCAAATTCTGATCCGTGCAAGCAGCGTAAATCCCTCTCCATTTCAGCAATGATTTCCCCGTTTCACCAGGTCCAGTTTAATCAGTGGCTGCAGGGGATGGTCAGAGCTGGGCTGGCTCTGATCTGAGCTCACCTACCTGGGAACATCCCGTCGACATCAGCCAAAATCCCCTGGGGTAAACGAAGAGAATCAGGCCCATATTTTCATGCAAATCTAATACATTCGTGTTACTTAATGCCTATTTATAACAAATCCAGAACTTAATTCTACTTAACCCGTCTTCGGTGTTTGACACATGAAATCTGTGAGTCAGGGGACTATATATGGAACTGTCAAAACTTTCTTTTTCCCCTCCTCTAAAAGCCTGGATTAAATCATAATCAAACTCCTGGCAGCTCCAGCAGCAACGCTGGGAGGAGCGGGAAGATGCTGACAAGTGCTAAGGCAGCTGTTGGTGAGGAAAGATCTTCTCAGCCAGCAGTTTGGTGGTAAAACCTTAACGAAGAGGTCCTGAATTCAGAGACACTCTCGGTCCACCTTTGCTAAAATGTTATCCCGTGGACCTGCAGTGATAGTTTGGCCTCGTGGTGTCACCTTATCAAGACTTAGCCTGGGAATGGCCTCCCAGGAGCATATCCTCTACCCAGGTTTTTATTTCTTTTCCCGGATGAATGGTTATCTTCTTCTGTATGTGAGCCCTACCACCCCTCAATGGGCAAGACCATGTTAATTTGGGGTTTGGTCCTAAAAGCATTGCAAGCATGTTGTTGAGACTTGTGGACCTGCAGCCTTCTGCAGCTGGCCTGACTTCTGTTCCACGTGTCTCTTCCAGCAAAGGTTTATTGCAAAATCCGTGCCACCTAGCCCTCAAACGCTGAGCCGTTTTCTCCGTGCATGATACCACTTCTCCTGGCCTGCCCTTCCTCAGCACACACCTTTCCAGGAGAGACCTTTCTCAGGCCCAGCACCTGAAAAAACACTGCAAACTTCCGTTGCTGTTTTCCTTCTTTAACGCTTTAAACCTCAACAAAACAAGAGTCAGATACACCAGAGATTCTACAAGCAGACAGCAGGACACTTTCCTCACACTGAAAATGCACAGTGGAAAAATAAGCAGCGCGTACCCATCACTAGAGATGATAAAATAGCACAAAAGTAGCTGGTGTTCACCTCTGGGAATGTTTTTGCTGGCGGTCTGTGAGCGCAGCCACAATGGCTTTTCGGTAACGGGGTAGGATAGAGACGTCTCTGTACGGGAACGTGGTTCCAAGATTCAAGAGCAATCGGTATTAAGGGGAGAGGAGGCTGTTCGCTGCCTCCTCGATTACAGCGGAGAGGAATTAGCAGCTGTAATTCCTCTTCCCTCGAAGAGGAAATTGCCGTCGTAATTTCCTGCAGATGGGTTCCTTCTGAATTGCTGACACCAAGCGCAATGTGATTTCCAGCAGCGAACCAACTCTGGCGTTACTTGTTGTTTTTTAAAGGGTCATTTTAGGAGCAAGTTCCCCAAGCCTTGACTTTGGGAAAGTGCAATGGTTTTCCGCTGCAGGCTCGGCCCCTCCGGCAGAGCCTAATAACACGGATTGGCTCCATCCCTCTGCGCTACCTCCCAGGCGCCTTTGACTGCAGCAGGTACGCGGCGCGGAATTACTGCTCAAAGGCTGCCGCCGCGGGGGGCAAAACGCAGAAGCAAAATAGCTGAGGACGCGCTGCGGCCTGAAAGCGAGGAAAGACCTCTGAACATTTCACTAGCCCGAGGTCAAACCTGGCAGGTAGCGAGCACTCAGACACTGCAGGGAGATTTTAGCTAAAGCAAGAGAAGAGAACAGAGGACTCAAGGACAAGCTGCTGTCACACTGAGTCTTGCCTGACCGGGAGCGGAGTTCTTTGAGATTTACTTTTTGCTTGTGATTTAGGCAAAGCTGCACAAAGTAACTCTCTTAGCAGGGCTGCTGATCCCTCAGCAGTTTTGGAGCCATTTTACAGCATCAAACCCAAGCAGGAGACAGGGTTTCTGCTCAGGGCTGGGGATGTACGGCACAAGAAAGTCCAGCAAGGCACCTGGCTGTGGCTAAGCCAAGCTCATAAATTCACACTGTGACCTGCCAGATCACATTCTTCCCCAGGGAGGTCTACTGGCAAATCTAGATGCTGTGCTGGAAACCCTCGGTGTCAGATAGAGTTGCAGAGGACTGGGAAGAGGGGCGGAAGGGTGACTGGGGGCTGACAAAGCAGCACATCATGGGAGTAGTCGGGAAGGAAAGTCCCTTCTCCACGGGCCCCAAAGGCTTCTTGTGAGCTCTGGGCAGAGCTGGGCAGCACAGGAGAGCACAGCAGATACTAACTGGTTTAGAAGAGCTATTTCCAACTAATCATTCCCAATTACCACCCCGTGCACTGCTCTTGACCAGGACTAAGAATACCTCATTAGTTGAACACGCTCTGCAAGTGGCTTAAGGCAACCAAGGATTTGCCTGTGTAAGATCACTCAGGGAAACTATTTTGCATTAACATTTAAATGCAATAAATTAAAGTGCTGTCCGGGTGTTCTGCACCATCTGTCTTCAGTTTATCTTCTTTTACTTTTCTTTTCCAAATCAAATGATCTCTGGGTTGGGCACAGGAGGGAAGGATCCTGAGGGAGCCCACAAGCCCCAAGGAAAGCTGGACAACTGAAACAAAGCTGCCTGGAGGGATTGCACCCCGGGTCCAGCCTCACGTGGTGTCGATCTGGACAGTCCTAGACCTTTCTGTCTCCCTAGTTTTGGCTTTATGGAAAAGGTTTGGGCACTCTGGGGTATCCTCTTGAACAGCAATCGCAGCACCGGGCAAGAAACTGAGTGCACCAACTGCTCTCCTGGCTCAGTGACGCTAATGCCCGATTAAGTAGGTGACAGTAGGAGACAGTAAAGTGCACGGCCAAATGCAGGCCAATGACCTGAGGTAAATCAGCAGCATTTTGCTGCCCGAGCACCAGTGCGGTGGCTGAGCTGCCAGAGCAGGGGATGAGGCAGAGCTGGGCTCCTTCAGCACAAACCTCCCTGGAGAAGAGTCAGTCCAGTGAAGGCATCTGCAGCCTTTTTACTTGATTTAGGATGTGTCTCCCAGTAATTACCCTGTCTCGGCCCTGCCGTTTTTCCTGAGCTGAATTTCAGACCAGCTTCACGCCGAGAATAGCCGCTCTCCCAGCCTACCGCCGGCACTGCAGCCCTTCTCTGGAGAAGGAACAGATTGTTCCGAACAGCCTGGTCCATTTGCCATTTCTGCGAGCTGGCTGGATTTGCTGTTTATTGCCACTCGCTCGGCAACTGATCTTTCATGAGATTGCAGCTATCAGCTGCCTCCCCTCCCGTCAGCCGTTGCTTCATGCCCCTCGCTGCAGGTCCAAGGCTTTACGAGCAATAGCAGCTGATTTTTGTAACAGGCGGTTGTTACTCAAGACTTGATTTAAACTGATGCTGCAAAAGACAAAATCCCAAAGGCTGGGGCTGCGGATTTCTCCTAGTGTAAACCTGAAGCAACTCCCGAGGAAATGCAGAGGTGACACGGATCAAAGCTGGGTTATGATGAGTCCTCCTGGGTGTTTTGCTCGGTGTTATCACGAGTTTCTGGGACTAGTTCAAAAGGAAGCTGCACAGCTTGGAGATGGGTTGGAGGAGAGGGCCCATTTCTAGCCCTGCTGCTGCTGCTGACCATCTGCCATGGCTTGGGTGTGCAGGAGTGGTCATCCCCACCAGCCAGGAGCAGCTGGTCCCACCAGCCATCAGTGGTCTCAGCCTTTCCTAATGGAACCTCCCCGGGCAGGCGGCGGCAGGTTGGCACGGCCAGGGAGCGCTGGGCTGGCGGGGGCAGAGGGATGTGGGGCTGCTGCCATCCCCTGCCTGCTCACTGCTCAGAGGGAGGAGAGGAGCAGGAGGAGGCAGAGCTGTGCCAGTTGCTTGGCAACTCCCCTGCGCTTCTCCATCCTGTCAGTAAGCATTTTTTCCAGCGCTTCAGATGGGTTTCTGAGGCGCAGGATCAGGCCTGGCTGATCAGGTAGTTTTAAGAAACCGCCTTGCTCCTGCCTTGCTCCTTGCTTTGCGGGACCAAGGCTGTGGCAGCACCATCCCCTGCTCACCCCAGCCAGGCTTTCCTTTGACATCTCCTCCAGCCGTCCTCAGTCTGTACCTGGCTTCCTTGAGCCCCAAAACTGAATCATAGAATCACAGAATCATTTTGATTGGGAGAACTGTAAGATCATCAAGACCTTAAAGATCATCAAGTCCACCCGTTCCCCCAGCCCTGCCAGGGCACCACTACCTCATGTCCCTCAGCACCACATCTCCACGGCTTGGAAACCCCTCCAGGGATCAGGGGGACTCCACCCCTGCCCTGGGCGGCCTGGGCCAGGCCTGGGGAGCCTTTTCAGGGAAGAATTTGTCCTAATATCCAACCTAAATCTTTCTGAGCGGTCAAACCTGACCTGAAAATCCATCTGTCTCTTCTGTGCCTGCCCAGCACCTACAGTCTTCACTCTGTGTGCNAATATACGCCAAGTTTAGACCGGGATAATGATATACTGTCGGGTTTCTATAGATTCTCAGGTCACTTTGCAAACATGAATTCATCTTGACAACGCAGCTGCAAAGAAATGGATGGGGTTTTGTTCCTGATTTAGAGAGAGGGAAACTGAGACCTGGGGAGTAAACGCTTTTCGCAAGGTTGCAGAGAAAACAAGTGACGGAGGCTGGGAGCGAGCCCAGGGTCCCGAAAGCCTTTCCGTTTCTCACAGCGCTGCAGAGCGCTCCTTCCCACACAAACCCGTTCTGGAGCATCGTTTTACACCAGCCCAAAATGTAACTCTCTTTTATATTTAGCTCCCAGGTTCTGTAAAGGGACATTATATAACAGACCTCAAGTGTGGCATTTTATAATTTACCAGCTCAACTTGTGCTGCTTCTAGAAACCCGCCTGTGCAGCGTATTCCCTGGCTCAGCGCTAAGCCCTCGCCTGTCTCCTTCTAAGCTGGCAAAATATCCCACCGGGCACTCATCCGTGGTTTTAAAACACCCCAGCATGCCACCCCTCCAGCCCCAGGCCGCCAGGCCGTCTCTGAAGCAATTAATGCTGTCGTCAGCTCCATTTTCATTGTTGAATTTTTTGCTCCCGCAAGAGAAAGGAGGTGGCTGAACGTGCTGGTTTTGGAGGACAGGTGCAGCCCTCACCAGTGGGAAATCCTCTTTTGGGTTACAAAATGGTCCAAGAGGCTCTGAAATCCCCACGGGGGAGTTGAGGAGGGAGGATGCCCTGGTACCCCTGCCCAGCTGGGTTCTGCAGGGAGTCTCACCCATCCCTCCAGCAAAAATTGGTGTCCCCAAAGCAGGGAGTGAGTGAGGCGACGTAACTGGCAGTCTGGCTGGGTCCTGCTGCCATACGGTCCCTTCATCCCTGCTGCTCCCACCCCTGGGCATGCCAGGAGGGCTGCAGACCCCAGTGCATCAGAAATGGGGGCTTTACACCCTGGGACACGCCCCTCCAGGGAGAAGAAACCCAACCCTGTAGCTCCTGAGGCCACACGGTGTCTTTGACACTCAGTGCTCCCGACAGCCTGTCTGGTCCTCTCCGGATCTGCCGCTCTGGTCCAGCGCAAGAGCCTGGCGCGTTGGGAAGGCCCCGCGTGGCCGCACACACACACTCGGCCCCACACGTGTCCTCTTTCTCCTACTGATGGTGAGTTACGCGCAGACCCACCAGAGCGGGGAGGGAACGTTGCGTAACGGCGAGAGCTCAGCCTGCTCCCTCCACCCGCAGCAAACTGGTGCTGCTGGGCTTGGGAGAGCGGTTTTCCTGCAGCGAGCGTCCTCCCCACACACAGCTGGTCCTGTCAAGGCACCTGCGCCTGCCTCAGCACAGAGCAGAGCAGGCAAATACCCAACCGCAGCCGCCCCGCTCCCTCCTGGCACTGCGGCACAAGCCCAGAACGCTGGTGACCTGCAGCCCCCTGCCCCATCCATGCATTAAATCTTCTCAGTGCTCTCATTGTCTATCAATGGATGAAGATATTGGAAATTTGAGGTGTAAGGGCAAGGAGGGTAACCCCAGGGTACCAGTTTTTAGGATGCAGCTCTGCTGGTGCTGGCACCCAGCTGAGGAGGCTGCGGCAATGCACAGCAGGTTAACCCCGTTGCAGGGCTGATACCTCCAAGGTGAGCTGGTGCTGGCAGGACAAACCTGACTGACAGCGTTCCTGGCTGAAATCCCCACCTGCGGGTAGAGGAGAGAAGCCACGCTGAGGAATATTTGCTGCTGTGGTGGTAGAGGAGGGCACCCTGGCTCAGCACCCCATGCTGCAGCCCCCCAGCGCCACAAGCCTGCTGCTTCTAGGGGCTGGGAACTGCTGGCAAGAGCCCCGGGTGGACAGACGGATGGACAGACAGCCCTGCTGTGCTCATCTCGGAGCCAGGACAACAGTGCTGATGTCTCACCTCTTTGGGCTGAGCCAAGCAATAACATGGAGTTGCCTTAAATCCTGCCAGGTGCCTTTTCCAATATTATATTTCTATAATAATATCTCTCAACTGGAGCTCCCTGAAGGTTTTGCCATAAACTCGGGTGCCTGGTCCCGAAGAGCTCGTCCTGCTCCTTTGCTTCCTTCTACCTCCAAAAGCCAAGCACTTAACTCCTGGATTATTGTAACCTCCACCATCTGCAATAACCAACAAAAACGCCTTGCTGTGTGACTCAGAGAGGGATGAGGAAATGACCAGAAACTTCAAATCCTGAGCTGAAAATGCTGTTTTACTAAAAATACACTCCCAGTTCATTCCAGTGCGCGAGGCTGTCTCTGCCTTGGGAGGTGAGTTTCAGTCACATCACTGAGTATCATCGTCAAACAACTGAAACAGAAGAGCATTAATTAATCAAGCAGTTGATGGCACAGCATTTAAAGGCTCTGCTTGGGAGAACTCAGGATTTAAAGCATCGCTTTGTGCTCCCGCAGCAACCAAGGGGAGCCGGGGACACTCCACAGCCCAAAAGGCATTTCCAGCACAGGACCAGTAACAGCACGGGGATGTGTGGTCAGCCACCGCGGGCTTAGAGGACAATTTCCATATTAATCAGAGCACAGTAAAAAACACCAAACAGAAACGAGCTCATCAGGGTGGCCAAGCTCCCAGCACACAAGGATCGAGTGTGTTCACAGCTGCCTGCACCCCTGGGATTTCCAGGCCCTGCTTAAGCCCCGGGGAATTCAGCAGCAGCACCGCAGTTTCACCAAGTGACTCACATTTCTTCGCCTTCAGACTTCATTTCCTCACCGCTCCCCGCTTTCTCATGCAAAGATAAGGTGGGCTGAGGTGCTTCAGCTCCTGGAGGGTTTCCGGCATCGCCGCCTGCTTCTGGAAGGAGCGAGTGTGGATGAGGCAGAGCAGGTCGCTCCACTGGCTGGGGCTGGGAACACACTGCAACGAGCACCCTTGAGAATCAGCAAATTGGACTGGGTAGGCTTGGGAGAAACCTTTAAACTCATCTAGTCCAAACCCTTGCAGTGAGCAGGGACATTTTCAACCAGGACGGACCCTGCGGTGGCCAGGATGAGCATGTCCCAGGGTGTCCGAGCTGCCCCAGAGCTCCCCAACAGTGAGCAGGTCTCAGGGGTGAGCTCAGAGCCCACACTCCCCACCCAGGATTGTCCTCGGCGGTTGTCCCCAGATCACTGTCCCCAGCACGTGCCGTGACTTTCCTTCCTCGGTTGGGGAAGGGCGGTGACCTTGCTGCTGCTTAGGCCCCAACACGAGCCAAATCGCAGCTATAAAAGGGAGAAAAGTTCAGCTGAAAAACACAGCTCACCTTTTTATAGAAGAATATGGGATCTGTTACATTCCAGCTGAAACCCTTCCAAAAAGCCAGGTGGGACTTTTTCTATATATATCTAAATAAAACCATTTCTTTCAACGCACACACACACACACACA
>WEIS01089771.1:0-10430 GCA_013389965.1 Todus mexicanus | reverse complement strand
TTTTGGGGGGAGAAGGGCAGTTCCTGGGGCCTTGGGAATCCATGGCTGGGGATTCACCCCTTCTGGCGTGATGCTTAAGGCACGTCCTTTTCCAGATCCTGCCCAAAGTTCAGCTAGCCAGTTACTACCGGAAAACAGAATTACATTTTAATATGCCAGAGCTTTGCCTCTTTTCCCACAAGCTCAATTCCACCCACACGACCTCTGTGTCTGTGAGAGCTGCATTTACAAACTCTCCAGTCCAGCTCCTCCAGTCTGGGGTCCGTCCAGAACGCAGCGATGTGAAAATAAAATTCCCGTTGACTTCAGGGGCTTTGGAGCAGACCTATTGATTAGTTACTCCTCCCTGGGAATGTCCCGCTGACATTAAAAGTGCCAACTGTGCAGTAAAGTTTTATTTCATGTAAATGAGATTAGGAGAGCACCTTAAAAACAACACAGAAGCAGAACAGACTCGGCGTGTTCAGCCGGAGAAAAGACGGCTCTGGGGGGAAATGTTTGTTCTTTGCAAACACGTCAGGGACGGGCGAAGAATCCTGTGACAACATTGGCTAAGAACGGGTAAATATAAGTTGGCCTTCAGTCGGTTTGGGCTGGAAGCGGAGAGATTTCTAACCAGCTTGGCTGGGGAAAGCTTCGAGGAGCTCAAATGGGAATGTACACTCCATCAGTTTGTTAAGGGGCTCAGGCAGCTAGGCTGCTGGTGGCACAGCACAGCACAGCACAGCAACACACAGCACTCACCCTCTGCCTCCTCCCCAGTCCAGGAACACACAATCCCACACACAGCCCGTGAACGCTTCTCAGCCCACATCTGCCATCGCCTTTTTCACGCTCATTAAGAAAAGACAGCCCAGTGACACCGTCCTGGGCTGAGCTGGAACAGCACTAATTTTGTCCAGTGATTTTACGTTCGGCTCAGACTCTTCTACATCTGATTTTCACAGACAGCTTCTGCTTCTCGCAGCGATCACGCTCCATGTTTAGAGCCACTGCCAAGGGCAGAAATCATCGCCCTTACAGGATCTCTGCCCAGCACACACCAGCCACGCCGCAGCATCCGTCCCGCTGAGCCCTGCAGAGCTCACGCTGAAGGACATTTCACATTCACGCCTGGAAGTTAATGGTTCTAAAACACGGAAGGAGGGAAGAAAGGCAAGTGAGAAGGAAAATGTTTGGAAAGCGTCTCTGATCACGTCTCCTCACTGTCCCAGCCCACTGGCTGGGCAGCCCCTCTGTTTACTTGGCCACTGCTTCTCCTCCCCGTAGTCTTTCAATATTGACGTCTCCAGGTTTCAGCTGCTCTCCCGTCTCCTGATTCATGTGCAGCAGATGGTGCAAATGACACCCCTTTTATTTTCTCGATGAATTCATATCACCACGCCAAGACACTAATTTTTGTTGCTAGTCATTGCACATAGTGTCACCAGCGAGGAAGACAAGATTTGCTCTGAAACAGAGCAAACCTGCAGTTACAGAGCAGTTAAAGATGCAATGAATTGTTAGTTATAGCAGGTTAAAATTAATTAATGGATTTTACCGACTAGTTTTATTTTGATCCCTTGGTCTTACTCGAGGTTTGTTGGGTTGGTTTGTGGGCACTTCCCCCTGTTTTGATGCCACACGTCGTACACAGCGGCTGATCTTCCTGAAGCTAATTGAGTTACCATTTGTAAACTGAACCACAGAAAGGTTTGGGTTGGAAGGGACCTTAAAGATCTTCTCGTTCCAACCTCCCTGCCACAAGCAGGGACAACTTCTACTAGAGCAGGCTGCTCAGAGCCCTATCCAACCTGACCTTGAACACTTCCGGGGATGGAGCACCCACAATTTCTCTGGGCAGCCTGTGCCAGTGGTCTCACCACCCTCACAATGATTCTTGTCCCTGTATCTCATCTAAATCTCCCTGTTTTAGTTTCAACAGGCCCTGCTCAAAGGTCCATCCCCATCTTTCTGACAGGTCCCTGGAAGTCCTGAAAGGCCACGAGAAGGTCTCTTCTCCCATGACCCTTCTGTTACCACACTCCAGGTGGAGTTTCCTTCTTTGGCGAGAGCTTTGCACCTTTCTCTCATGCATAATTTGTCAGCTACTCCAAACCCCAGAGTCCTTTTCTGCCCTTCCCACTAACTCCCCCACCTCTCTGCTCCGCTTCGTGTGTTACCTCGTTGCCTTCCAGCCTGGGGTTTTCAGAAACAGCTCCTCATTTTTTCCATCACTTTTTATCTCCATTCCGTCCTCCAGAGCTCCTGTGACACCTCCCTGCCCCGTGTCAGCTGCCAACATTACCAGCTCTCCATCACACAAGCCGCTGATTAAAACGGAGAACAGAGCGGAGTGTGAGGCAGGTCCTTTCGGGGCTCCCCCTTGAAAGGCTCTCCCAGATTTCCAGCAAATAACGAGAGTTGCTGCTTCAAACCCACATCCCCAGCAGCTCCACGTGCCTCTCGCACCCAGACGTGTCTCTGCCTCACCTGGAAACGCCAAAGGCAAAGTTCATCAGAACTATCTGCTCCCCCTTTACCGCCCAGGTCAGTTCATTAAACTAATCTGATACGCTCTTGGCAAACCCGTGACGCTTGTTTTCTTTCCATTTCAGTCACTTCTTCCAAGTGTTATAGATTGATTTTTTTTTCCTGTTAATTAATTTCCAAGCCTTTCCAAGAACTCATTAGGCTTTTTAGTCAATAATACACTAGACTTTATTTTTTCTTTTATATTTAGGATCTGTATTTGCATTTTGATAGTTCTGAGACCTCCTCTGAGCTCCACAAGCTGTTAAAAATAATTGCTCCTTGCTCAAAAATAGTTTTGATTAATTCTTTCTAATTCTACAGAGAAATTCCTCAGTCCCGTGTCCAGACATATCTAGCAGATCCAAATAAAACTCTTGCCTGTTTTTTCTCTATTCTGGCCACTTATTCTACACCATGGTCCAAATTAACCAGTTTTTCAAGGCATTTTAGACACTTCTTTAAGCAGCCACTTCTCTGTCAAGTACTTGATCTATATTTTCTCTCTTATCTTCTCATTTCTAATGTACCTATAGCACCAGTTCCTCCTGCTTTTTATCTCACTTGCTAAATGAAACACATTTTTTGCCTTAGGCTTTTCATTTTGCCATTGTAAGCCCGTGCTCTACCTTCACCTTCACTTCTTGTCAAGTGCTTCTGCTTTTGTACCACTTCTTCAGATTTTCAAGTCCTAGAAGAGTTCCTGACTCTTCCCTACCAGTTTTTACTCTACTCCTACCACTGCTGAGCAGGAGGGTGCTTGGCCGCTGTGCATTTATCAGTTTTCTCTCAGAAGCCCTTGGCCCATCACCCCAAGGGATCCTGCATCCCAGCTCCCTGTGCCAGCTGAGCTCACCTTCTCCAGAACTTACCATGCTCAAACCAGAGGAGCCTCTGTCACTTCATAGTCAGTCTACCTGCAGTTTCCTATCTACCTCCAATTCTCCACCAAATCTTCCCCAGCAACCAGAGTTACAGGGAGGACAGACCCTTTCCCCTTCTCTCAGTGGTGGGAAACCCTCGAGGCCACGGCAGGGAGAAGCAGTGACAGTTTGGTGACAGTGTCATGCCCCACACATGGGAGCCCTCAGGCAGCAGGGACAGAAGGTGATATCCAGATCCACAGGAATTCATACTCCATGAATGATGGCAGGAGTTTTCTCCTCCCAGGACTCTCTTTGTAGCAGAAAGCAGGAGGTCTTTCTGCACAGCCCTACTGGCCTCAGCACCAGCCACAAATGATGCCCCAGGAGTCACCAGTTCCACAGCACGACAGTGTCCCTGACTCCCCAGAGCTGCTTGAGTCCCCCATCGCCAACAACCTCAGGCCCTTTGGTTTGTTAAAGCCCTACAGTTAAACTCTCCAGGCAAGGACACTCCACAGCTTTCAGAATCAATCTAATGAGTGTGGAAAGGGGAAAACCAGGATAAATGCAGGAGGGGAACTTCTGAAAGCCCCAGGGAGTGTTTATTTCCCATTCAAACCCAGAGACAGGCAGGTACCTAACCACCCTTTGTAGCCTGCAGAATCTCCTCCAGGTTAGACGCCAGTAAATATTCCTGCTCCTTCCCCCTCTGCTGGTATGCTGAGAACAACATACAATCCATGAAGATAACTTGCAGCTTCCAGGTACTAATTCTGAATTACAAGCAGTCAGTTTCTTTTCCAAGTCCCACAAATCCTCTAATAAACAAAAGTTAACCTCCCAGACTTGGGGCTCGCAATGATTTGCTGCTGTGACCCTCTCGCGTTCTTCCATCGCCTCCCTTCCATGCCCGGGCTGTCAGAGTCACAAGTGCTTCATTTTCGGAGTTAAAGAACAATGTGCTTCGGAGTGAAGGAGCAAGAGAAGGAGAAAAAGCACCCTGCAATTAAATGCTTTAATAGACGTTTTGCAGATGGCTTTGAAAGGATTTAAAATTAATGTTAACAATAGTACGCATCAGAGGGCTCAGGGTGAACAATACCTTTCACTGCTTCTGCTTCAGAACGAAGCGTAAAAATAATACCCTGTAATATTTAGCAGCAGCGTCCCCTCTCGCTCCTGCGGGCTTGGCAGGCACCTCTGGGCTGCTGTGCACGGCAGCTCCAAATGCTCCCCCCGTATTCACAGCAAGCAGGCAGATGATGGTGGCTCTGGGGAACCTCATCTGCAGGTAACTCTCTACTGGACACATGCCCGACACCAGCTCTGCACCACCCACCTCTGGGAATGAGCAGAGTCTCGAGCTCCCTCCCAGCACGGCACTCCCAACTCAGCTTGGAGTCAATAAACAAATGGCAATTAGACAGGGAACCAAATGGAGAAGTGGAGGCAGAGCACAAGGATCGAGGCAATCCTGGCACTACACATCGCTCAGCACCTCTTGTGCTGCCTCTGGCATGAGAGCACCAGGAAGCCTGGACTTCCATTGTTGATTTTCATTGGATTTCAAAGGAGGAGAAGGTCTGAGCCCTGCTCCGTGACTGTAAACCCAAAGGAGTGACTCCTTACTGGCAGCGGATTGAGCGCTGCTCCAGAAGCAGTCCCAGTGAGGCACAGAAGGTTCTCCCTGGGCACAGATCTACTCGGTGTGTGAGCCAAGGTCTGTGGCTGAAGCCAGCACAACCACCCCGAGTCTCTTATGTGCCCTTTGGGCTCCGTGATGCAGTGTTGATAACCACAGACACAGCCCTTCACACAGGGGTGGATCTCAACCACGGGGATTCTGCTACATGACCTAAAGCAAAACTCCCACAGGTTCCCCACCCCAGGACATTCTGCTCCAGCGTGGCCAGAGGAACACGCCCCACGCTCCACATCACTCCTGTGTCTGACACTACGCAGACTCTGGGTAAGAAAACATTATTTCCATTACTTTTGGCTTAAATCCGCTTATTTATGTTACCGATCTATGCGTTGGTGTAAAATGACTCTACAACATAAGTACAGCAATAACGTAGAACAAAATCTTTAAATAACAATTGTCAAGTGAGAAGATATATATAGAATATATTAAAATTAATAGTGTTCATCCATCTTTCAAAACAAGTTAAATGTGCCTGTTTCTTCTGGAAAATCTGTGTTATGTTCATTGAACATTTTGTTTTCATTACATTTGAACCTTTCGGCAGACATGAAATGCACAATCAAAGTAGGACGGTTGTTTCCAGACCAGTTTTCAGATCAGCTTTCAGACATTTATAAGTTAGAAGAAAGAGGAAGTGTGTTAAGGTTCACAGAGACACTGGTACCATTGACCAGCGGGAAGAGAGCAACAGAAACTAAGGGCTACGCGTCATCAGAAATGACAGCTCAAGCACAGATCTTCTTAAATAGATGCTGTAGGACTGGCTTTGAAAGGAACTTCTTGCACTTGGGATGTTCATATGAAGTTTGTACAGAGAATTACAAAACAGCACGCAGCGAGCAAGCTGCTTGAACCACAGGGATACAAGAGTCAACAGGACAAAACCCTAACGTGTAGTGACTCATTTCTGAAAGGTCTCGCACAGCACCGAGAGCAGCTGACCTTGAATTCCAAAATATTTCCTCTTTGAATAGGCCTTTGAATAAATATTTCAAGCCACTTACCTGTCTCTCAGGAACAGGAGAAGCTTCTGGTCCCCACTGGCAGCAGGAGGCCTAAAAGAGATAAGCAGATGCTATTGTTGAGAGAGCCAATTAAACACCTTTTCCGTGAGGAAGCAGAATTGTTCTTGGTCAATGCTCACTGCACGCTGCTTGATATCGTTTTCAAATTACTACTTTATGCATCCAGGTCAGACCATTTCTGTGGCTAAACAGGAACAGGTAGAGAATCACAGCCAGGACAGTTCGGAAAGCTCATAAAGAAACCACTTTACTCAAGGTCCTCAACACGCTGGATTTTCAAATTCATTGCTGATGCTACTGTATTTCCTTTTGGATCCTCCTAGGACATCTCATTTATCTTCACTGGGCTTCCACCTGACTCTTACCAAAACTCATCTGTAAATCACCAAGTTTTGCCAGGCCCCCAGGACTCATATGAACACGAAGTATACAACTAGGAAAACAGAAGAGTGTTTGGTTTTGGAGCATCAGAACTGGCAGCTGGTGCAGACAGGACCATGACCATGGGGGACACTGCCTGGCATCAAAAGACTAGAGCTGAGGTCAAGGTGGGGAGAGCAAAGACATGGAATCACAACTGGAATTAGGGCTCCAGATATTGCCCGCTCCTGACCCTGTTGTGTTTAGTTAGTATGGAGATAGAAAAAAGAAACAGCCTTTCAATTTTACTTCTTTGTCACCCAGATAATTTCAGTATTTTTTCAGAAGAGAAATACATCGGTCACAGTAACCAGTAAGAATTAGGCACTACAGCAGCTGCGCTTAAATATTGTTTCCTCCAGCTCCACAAAGGTTCAGTACTTGACTTCACACCCTTTCGCCCCACTTGCTTTAATGCAATTATTATAGCCTCAAGTGTCGTTAAGCTTCCTTCATTGCCGTTATTAAGCTGATAGCTGCTTTGCATACCCGGCACCTAAATTTACACGGACGCACCTCCAACACTTAACATCTATCAGACAACGGTATTTACTGTGCTATTCTCCACACTAAAGACACAGAGAAGTACAAGTACTTTGAGCGTTTAATTCTTCGTCTCACCACTATCGTTACAGAGCGTTGTGGGAGACACCAAGCGAAGCCAAACGGGATCAGGTGCATTAAAAAAGCACAAGCCATTTTCTACCATCACTTTTTTCCTCCAACGCTTTTCCTCTGCTCGTCCCTGGCTGCCGTGTCCTGTACAATTCTGGATGCGGCCCCACCATCAGATTCATCTCCATCTTTGACTCATCTTTCAACTCCCCGCCAGCGCTCTCTGTAGGTGCTGGCACAAACAGCTCGCTTTGAATGCAGTAAGTGCAACAAGTAGTTTCATCAAACTCTTCGAACCCTGTGAGAAACCCGCATATGAATAACACAAACTGACTTGGTCCAAAGAATTCGCCACGCGTTAAACAAATAGATTTGGTTGCGCTAAATCAAGTATTAGTATCGCTCATGCTTCTCTGCTGCTGGCGGAGATCTGGATTTGCCGAGCAGTGAATCAACTGCAGCCGAGGAAATCGCCCATGTTTTGCATCTTGATCCGCAAACAAGCTGCAGCTCACGCCTCGGCTCTGCCGCTTCCACTGCTGAAGTAGATCCATCAAAGAACAGCCGCTGAGTGCTGGGTGCTCCCCTCTCTCCCCTGGTTGTAAATCTCTTCTGTGAATTATGGGAGGCTTCACATTTAAAAGAGCCAATTAGAAAATACGGATGTTGAAGGTATACTGGTGCTGTTTACCTAAAATTGATTAAAGACCGGAGCAAGTAACTCCTTCATCATTCGTCCCAAGGGTGCAAATATAAACTCTGCCAAATGTTTGTTTCTACCTCCACCACTAGACTAAAATAACATCGCTCATAAACAGCACTTTAGGGAATATGG
Source organism: Todus mexicanus (assembly GCA_013389965.1). NCBI lineage: Eukaryota > Metazoa > Chordata > Aves > Coraciiformes > Todidae > Todus > Todus mexicanus. The sequence goes on along the minus strand of WEIS01089771.1, from coordinate 2,453 downwards.
GTTCAGTTGCAGGGGTTTGAATCTTCCCTGACATAGAGACATTATTTGAAGTTTATCTTTATTGAGTTTCGAATATGATACGGTAAAAGGAGGGGGGAAAAAAGTGGTGAAGCTTCCATTAAATGAGTTACAGATGCAGCTGCTTTAACAGCAGATTGCAAAATTATGCTGTTATTCCACACGCTGCTTTTTAGAGCACACTTTAACCTCTGCTATGGCACTCTGAGGAAAAAGGAAAATGGACCAAAATTCAAGATGAAAAAAATTCATGAACTGAGACATATCATCATCCTGCATTCTACTGCTATTCAGGGCGGTCTCCGTGATGACTCGCACCTTTTAGCAGCTCTTTTGATTCCATCACATTCGTTTTCTGAGTCTCCCAACCTCAGTTGCACCTGTAAATCAGAACAGCCAGAGTAACTTCCCTGAAGTGACAGCGTAGCTGCGAGCAGCTGAGTGAAGCTGGAAGATCTGGCTCCAGGTTGCGTTTCCAATTATTTGTCTAATCTATTGCCTGGGATCCGCTTGTGAGCCACGAACCCATCCCATACTACACACAACTGCCATGTGCTAGAACTGATACTGGACTTCGTTGTCACCATTTCAATTTACGCTTCAATATCAGCAAGGAAGAACAAGGGTGTCTTCTGCCCTGACCAGCATCTCAATTTGCTGATGTACAAACCTGTCTCCGTAGAGCTGAAGAACTCACTTAGGTCGCCCTGGTTTCAAGCAGCTCCTCCTGCAGCAAATGCCAATTGTTATTGAACAGCTTATGAAATCCCCTGGGAACTGGCTGACCCCCCTACAAAAGGAGCCTGTTCATTTGCACCAGCCACGACCTCTGTCTAGTTTGGCACCAACTTCTGCAAGGAGAGGGCCAGGATCTGAAATCAAGCTACTTTTGATTGTTCTGAGTTCACCTGGTTCAGACATCATGCACGGTCTCCAGTCTGAGGCTCAGACACGAGTCCACTGCTCCATGGACATTAAAGAACCGGCATCACCACTGCCGAAATTTAAGAAGGCCAGAAGGCAAACACCGATACGTACCTCCCAGCCACTGCTGAGTTAATCTTGGGTTTCAAAGCACAATTTAAGCTGTCGGGGGTGAAATAATTGAGTGGAAATCTGGTTTAAGTACTGCACTTTGATTTTATCTAGGAATACAGATAATCAATCTCTGGTCTGAAAGCTGTGGATTACAAAATGTACCAGAGCAAATGGGAATTTTATTGGCTCAGAAATAAACACGAGGGGGCAAGCACAGAGATGACCTTGTGGTAGATGGATGGCTGAAGGGAGGAAAGGCAGCTGGCACCGCTCTTTAATGACCCAATGCATCTTCTCAAGGAGGAATCTCAGCTTCCAAAATGCAAACCAGCCGCCTCTGGTGCCGAACCCAAGAAGAGAGCAGCTGGTGGCCAAGAGACAGCTGTGCATCGCCTGGGAAGGGCAGAGAGGGCAGTACAGGAGCAGCGGTTCTCCACCTGCGCAGGAAGGTTTGCTGACGCTGTCAGGAACTTCACACTAAGTGAAAATAACTTGAACTCTTTATCCCCAAGGTTGGAAGCAGAACCCCTTCAAAAATTCCCGACACTCGAGCCCATTTCTCTGAATTTCGTGTTGGCCACTGCCCGGTTGAGGGCCCCAGAGATGGGAGTCCTCTGTGGAGCACATACCTCATGAATAGCTGCGAGGCGAGATCTTCCTGTTGCTTTCCTGGGATCACTCTGCCTTCCTAACACACCCTTTCTTCATAAAAGAACCTGGCTCTGCCTATGCATTTCCTGTTCTGAGCTCAGACTAGCAGCTCATACAGCCAAAACAATTCTTGGGGGAGGGTGTTGGAGCCTGGCCCAGGCTGCCCAGAGAGGTTGTGGAGTCTCCTTGTGCGCAGAGATTCCAAGCGCGCCTGGACACTGCGATGCTGGGCCCCCTGCTCGGGGTGACCCTGCTGGAGCAGGGGGGTGGCACTGGAGGATCCCCAGAGGGCCCTGCCAACCCCACCACGCTGGGATTCTGTAGCAGAGTTGCACAAAGCCATTATACACCACTCCCTTTCCTCTCTCCCCAGAAGCCGCTTTGAGAGGTGCACAGTTGGAGTCAAAGCTCCTTGCCAAGACACGAGCCGGTGAGCCTCTTTACCACCCACGAGCTGGTCTCTGTACCTGCCATCACGCCTCCCATCCCTGCTCAGGTGCCGGTTGCCACCACCCACTGCAGCCCACACAGGAGACACCCCCACGCTCCACGAAAGGCACACAGCGAAGCCACTGCTGATTCTAAGGGACTTTATGCATCAGAGACACGTGTATTCCACTTCACGCACATCGTGGCACAAGAGAAACTATTTGTGAACTTTAATACTCCAAATCTGTCTAATATTATAAAGGTTTTTCAAGATCTTTCCCCTCTTCAAAAAATGTCTAAGCCATGGTGTGGTTTTT
>WEIS01089768.1:1736-14944 GCA_013389965.1 Todus mexicanus | reverse complement strand
GAGTTTTTAATTCTGATTACTCTAAGTGGGTGACTGCAGCATTTTTGGCATACTTAGTATTAGAACACTAGCATATGTTTCCTCTCCTAATTTATGTGACTTAGTCCCTTAAAAGAAATTCATCCAAATTCCTTTCCTGGCAGTTTTCTCAAAACTAGTGAAGCACATTATTACATGCATATCTGTTATGTCTTGTAGCCGCAACTGAGTCATGCTCTCATTGGTTTGAGTAGCATCTGAACATGTGGGGCATTGCAAAGCAAAGGGTGTGAGAAGAAGCTGGCACCAAGAGTTGAACTTACTTTTCTCAGTCACCAAGAAGGCTTGATCCACTCATGTTTTGGTGCTGGTAGTGAAGGCAGAAATTGCTAACGATCTATGGGGTTGAATACAGCCTCTGACACCCCTGCTTTCTAGCTGTGAACCATGGCTATTTGGGCTTCAAGACAGTATTGAAACATCTGCTCCTGTGTACAACATACGAAAAGTACTTTTGCTTTTCACTTCTCTTGAATCTGTGTTTATAAATATATTGATCACTTTTCCTGGAGAAATAATAGACATAGGATGCAGTAAACATATGGTTGAGAGTATCACACATGGACAGCGCATGGAAGTAGCTGCCAGAGCTGCTCCCCTTTTGTAAAGACCTCCATTGTGACAGGCACCTTAAAGGCAATGACTTCATAAGTAAAATCGGGATGTTCTTCCATTTCTCATGCTCCTGGCTCAAGCTATTGTTACAACTCCCAGTCATCTAAAGATCAAGTTGCATATCAGGCTGACCCACCAAGGGTTTATCAACACCAGAACTGCCAGACTTCACTGATTTGCTTGACTGTTCCTTCATCTGAGGCTGATAAAGTCATTCTACCAAGTTATTTTCAAGGAGTGAAGGGTCTAGATTTAGATTGCAATAAAATATCTTGCACTTGATTTCAGACCACTTTTATAGTAGTTAACAAAGTATGACAGCCCTGGAGCAACTACTTGTTCTCAAAGCAAGAAGACAGTGTTTTTTAATGCTCAAACATCTGTGACGAAAAATTGCTGGTTTTTTTTTTCTTTGTAATTCAAATGAGGAAAAATTGTGGATTTTTTTCTGCTTTGAGGTATTGTGGTTTTTCAGTGAAAGCCTTACTTTGGGATTTGCTCTCCTTCCTACAAATAGGACAGGCAGAGAACGGATCTGTGTGTAGAACTGGAAGATAGAATAATTTTTCTCTCTTGTCTTCAAAATTTGGTTTTGTTCCTTTACAAAGTAGAGAAGTTCTCTGAAAAATCGTGATCAAAATAAACAGTGTTTGGTGTACCCTACAAGCTGTCTTTTTTTGCTTAAATCTGTGTTGGGTTTTAAAGATAAACACTGAACTGAGGAAGCTTCCCAGGTGGTTATGTCCTGGAGTGACAAATCTCTCCTTAATCAAAGTGTCACTGGAAGCAGAGAGGAAGTCTTGACTTGTTCCTTACTTTGGTAGTGAAAGGGGCTCTTCTGGTGATGAATACTTGAACGTGCACGTGAAAATAAGACATCACAAGGCAGAGTGAATTTTCTGGCAGTGTGCGGAAGGGATAGCAGGGCTCTTCAGTCACTTTACAGCTTTCCTGTGAGGTGGTTCCATTGGCAGAGAAAAGCGTGAAAGCACGTTCGCACCTCCTACGGAGGTGACCCTCTAATTGAATATCACTGGGAAATGTGTCAGACATAGCGAAAATAATCCCTATGGGTGCAAACCCCCTTATGCACACTGCCTTGGGATTATTTTTCCTCCTGGAAGGACTTAGCCATAGGCAGGGTGTTTCGCTAAAAGCATTTGTGGCCTTCTTGCTGCTATTTAGAGGGAGCATCTTAGTTTAACTTAGTCCCTGTTCCGCACGACAGAGAGCTGCTCCTTTTCCCTCTCTTAGTCCAGATCATCCCTGCAGCTGTCCAGTAACAGTAAAAGCAGCTTTTGCATGGGAGAGGAGATCTTTTGACCTCAGAATGTAGTCTTCAACCATTCCAGATTCAAATAGAGAATAAAAACACCAAGGAGTGCCCCATTTTGGCAGTGGCAGGGTAAACTGCGACCATCTCTGGAGAAACAAGTATGTTTCTTACTCTTGCATTGGCTGTTGCATTTAGTTTGAAAATGGACCTGTAGCTTGTCAGCTCCCAATACTGAGTCCTTGTCTGAGAAGAAGATGGTAGCTCTGTTCAAACAGATATATGATCTGGGGGAGAAAGACATTTCATTAGAAGGTAGTTTGTAAAAAAAGGTGGGGAGTGAGTCTTTCTCTGTTTATAGGAGACCTCAGAACATCTGCCTAATTATATTTTCCCAAAAGAGAGTGTTTTGGAATCAGCTCTTTGGGCCCACTCTGCCCAGCAGGTGGTTTTTTTTTTTAAATTGGATGCAAAAAGGCAGAGAGGAGCAAAATGAGGAGAGTCGCGTCTTCTCTGTTGATTTCCTCACCAGCCATTAGCTGTTTTCTGGCTGACGCCTCCACAAAAAGTGGCAAGAATGATCAACATTTCAAGGCTGCTGCTGCTGCCAGCCCCCAAGCCTGCGGAGGAGGAGAGCTCTTTCCCCCTTGCTCTGCAGAACTGCTCTGTGTCAAGCCCAGTAACTCAGGCCTGAAATGGGGGAAAGATTCAGTCTTCTAGAATAGCACAGAAATTGCAGGGTTAAAAAGGCATTGCTGCATAGCATAGCTGGTGGCATATGGTGGGAATGCTATAAGCAGTGTGTTCTGTGCCAGAAAATGAGATATATTGCGTATGCAAGTCTTTGTGAACCCTGTGCCATGTAGTGGATGTGAGGAGGAACTGGGGAGAGAAGCAGAGGAGAGCAGGGATGGTCTCATTTATGTGATGGACAGTGTTTTCATCTCTTAATTTGGCTGTGATCTCTCTAACAGTGAATAAAGGACTGAATTAGATGAATCACTTTCTTTTTTTAAATATTGAGTTGCAGAATAAACCATGCTCTGAAGAGCGTGCGAGACATCCTTCCTTAATAAGTTGAGAAGGATCTGGTGGCCCAGATAAATCTGTGCTGTGAGCATGCCTTGTGCTCATTTCAGAATGCATTCCTGGAGTCCTTGAATTCATTAAACCCTAATTAGCAATGAGCATTGATGATTAAAAAAATCTATAATAATAGGCAGACCTGTGTATATTGAGCTGTGAAGGCACCTCTGGGTCTGTCCTACAATTAGCTTTTAGCCAGTTTGATCTTAAAATAATCCTTCTATTTTCTCTGACATCCCGACCTTGCCTCTTGCTTTAGCATTTGACGTCACAGCCTCCAAAGCTATTGCCTGGAATTTTGTGAGGGTTATCCTCGACAATAGGTTGTGAGACTTACAGGAGAAGGGAAAAGTAAAGTTGGAAACAAACAGCAAATTTAACATCTTGATATAAAATTGTGCCATATTTGTGTCAAGGATAGGCATTTGGGTTACTCCTTGTTTGTGAAAAAGCTTTACGAAAACAAAATGAGAACTGCTGTGAAAATACTGTATTAGGCATACTTTGAGATCATTTCCCATTTAAATGACTAGTATCCTGTAGTGTTTGTAATAATTGATGATACAGCAGAAGAATATCCTTCTGGTCTGGGACCGTTGACTCCAACCGCAAGAGAATTGTCATTGTGGTTGGGACCTCTGAAAGACGTTCAGTGGCTACTTCAAGCATCTGTAGTTTCTGTCAGCTCCTGGAGGATTTAGCAAATAGCAGTAAAGTGATTTATTTAATAAATGAATTTGAGAAATGGAGTCTGTGCCTGGCTTTAAGGCCTTCTCTTTGAAAATGGTGCAACGTATGGTCAAAACCACTGTACAGCAGGTTTTCAGAAAGAGAAGGTAGCTGTCTAACTGTGCCACCAGTTAGAGCAGTCATAAACCTGCTTCTATACTTCCTCAAATAACAGTGAAATTCTTGCCGAATTCATGGCACAGAATCAGGTTGTGTATGCAGCTAGTCACTTGTGTGTAGAGCAGTTTCAGTTGTTTTAGGTTTACTGGAATCATTTCTTGTAGAAAAAATGAAACCACAATTTTTATTTATAAAAGCTTTCTGGACACATGAAAGAGGTAATTGTTCAGGAACGTCAGTTTAGGACAAGACAGAAGATCCTTCTGAAAGTTACAGTGTTAATACATGTAAAAAACTTTGGTAAAATTAAAAATATTCTTTGCTACCAACTTCATGGACAGGGCTTTAACTGTCTGTACCTTAATCGTAAATGCTGTATTATTGCCAAGTGTGGAATTTGAAGCAAAACACTATTTAAACAGCAAGGAGATCAGTTTTGTGTGATGCTTGTTTGTTGTCTTTGCTTTCCAGAACACTTGTGCAGCAGTTGCAGAGACTCCAAGCCATGGTTGCTGGGAAGGTGTCTCGTTCGTGTAAGGCAGCTAGCACACAGACAGGGACCTGTCTTATGGTGAGTGTCCCTCAGGCTGGTAATTGTAGAGGAATGAGAATCTCTTTCCACAACTCAGAGGCACTTCCCTTATTTGGCAAAGCCCCTCACTTGCAAATTCTCAGCGTAGGAAACTTCTGTTCACCATTTGGCAATTAATTGTGAGGCATTAAATTCTGGAGGAGACTGGGCTTCTTCTTTTGATTGGGTGCTGCAGTGATGAAAGAAGGAGCACTACTCCTCTGAGTGAGCTTGGTTTATTATTTCCTACAATATTGTATATGAGAAATGGTGTCTAGGGTTGTAAAATGAAAACAACGGTTACCTTTGATGCTCATTTCTTTTGATACCAGTAAAAATAAAGTTGTCCATCCAAATAAAAATATGATTAAGGCTATAAATATTCCTCTGTTCTGTTTCAGTAATAGTGAGGGTAAGAAAAGGATTCAAATGAAACTTCACCATTTTCCCTCCTTACACGTAGCCAGCGAGTTCCCTTTATACTATTGCTATAAATTGATGGAAATGGTTTTCGAGGCCTAAGTTGTTCTCCTGATCTGCCAAGCCTGTCTGTCACTTCGAAGCAAGGCTGGGGCCAGCAGCAGAAATAACCTTGGAAATTCCCAACAGCATCTGTAAAACACACATGGTGCTTGTGCTGGCTTTTCAACTTCTGGAATAAATAAAGCTGCAGGCCAAAATGGGGGCAGACATTGAAAACAAACTCCGCTGTTGAAATCTGTGCTTTAAAACACTTAATTGTTATTGTATTTGTGTATAGCGATGTATTGTACATAGTGATGAAAACAGCTTCAAATTATTTGTTTTGAAGATGTATCAGGCCTGCTTTGTGTTAATTCTTAGTTTTGATGAGAGCGTGTGGGCCAAGAGTCAGTGCGCTCACCTCTTCTGCATCCTCCCTTTGCCAGATGGTGGTGCTGTGCTTTGCAGTAGTTTTTGGCAGCTTCTCTCAGAGCTATGGGCCATATCCTTCTGCTACAAAGATGGTGTTGCCCAGGCAGCATTCCTCACCAGAGTCCTACACAGATTCCATTGGTAAGTGAAAACTGTCCTAATCTTGCTCCTTGCTTGATTGTTCTTCAGCACTGGTTTTCTACCCCCATCCCTAAGCCCTTCCTCAAGCGCCTCTTGCTCTTCTGCTGCTTAGCAGGTCATTCCTTGATATACCTGTGTCTTTCAAAGGATGGCTTGGCAAGCTATTCTGATAGCAGAAGGCTTCACAGACATGGGCAAAACCATTCCCCACTAGGCTACTTGGTACTTCTATGTCAAGCAGGTTTGTTTCTGTTTGTGGAATTCAAGCTAGTGGTCTGTAAAAGGCAGCAAGATTTCTACTCCGTAGCAAACGGTCATACTGTTAAAATGCGCAACACATAACAGCTGGTGTGTCCTTCACCGATGTCAACCAAGAGTCCAAGGATTGAGTGAAAAACTGTTAGCATTATATACTCGTAATGAACCAATTGCTTTCAGCCTATACTATCAGAGTGATTGTTTTCTGTTGTTCTTGCTTTGTGAATAATTCAGAGCTTTTTGATCCTTACCTAGACCATTGCTGTGGTATCTTTCCTCAGCTTTTGAGTTAACAGTTAATCACTATGAAAACACCTTTGCAACTTCAGTTCTGCTCTCTTTTCATTTCCTGAAATGACACGGGCTGCCTGTTCCTCACCTCTTTTCGCTTTCTCTCTTTGTACTCAGTGAGGTCAAGAAGTCTGCTAATTTATGAAGAGCCTCACCAACTGGAGGAGTCATCAAGCCCGATCGCCTTTGCAGATCGCAACGACAGGAAAGCAGACACCTCCAAGTACACAGCACTGTCGCTGGAAGCCATGCCAGGGACACAGCAGGATGATATCATGCAGTTCACGATAGCCAATGAGACGAGGCTAGAGAAATCAGTGCTGCTGGGCCTGCAGCAGCACAGGTGAGTGCAGGGTGGGCTGTTTGTCATACGGGTGTCCCATGTCACTGTTGTTTGTGCCTGGAGGCCAACAGTAAGACTAGGGGTTCAGCTATGCTAGGCACTGCAAAATACGAAGTAAGGCTTTGGTGTCTATCTGGAGAGCTTATAGGCAAAGTTATCGTTACTCTGGAGGAGTAGTTGCAACAATATTGTAGTAATACAGCCACCAAACTCAGTGCTTCTGCCAGAAACCTAACCCCTGTAAGCCTCTTAGTTGTGTCTATCCACTTCTTGACACACTTCTGTGCCTCCCAAAGGAATAAGCTTTTGCTAGTTGGGTGGAAGCGTGAGGCTGTGACTCACTGGGTTTTCTATGAGGTTAGGGTGTGAAGAGCTGAAGCTTCTTGCAGCAGTGATCTTACTAAAGCATTGCTGTGAAAAGTTTGCAGGACTCTTAAGAGACAGACCTGTAAAGTTCTCTGAACTACTTAACACGGAGTTCCTTCATAACTTTTTTTTTTTAGCATAAATAGAAGTTTTTGGGGCCTCTACAAAAAGAGAGATTCACTAGTTTAAATATATATGTGCAGTTTTCTTTCCACTCTACTCTTTCTTGTCCTGCCACTGTCCTGTTGGCCCAGGTCTTGGTCTCTGCTAACAAACAGTAGCAAGCACACCAAACACTGGATTTTCTGTGGAAGCATGCCATTCAAAGGGCTAGCATGAACCATATCACCTCAAGCATGCCTCTTTGTGTCAAAGTTATACGTAGAGCCAAAGAGATGACTAATTCAGTGTGTTACCACACTCCAGCTGACAAATACCTGCTAAATACTGAGTGCCCTTTTATCACTAGCCAGTTCAAGCAGGATATGCGCTATTAAAAATGACAAACTATTAACGTTAACCTTTGTTGTTTTGATTTATTTTTTTGTTCCCTGCAGAGTCAACTCCGAACTAGAAGGAAATGAAACACTGAAGATAATTGAAATAGATAGAAGAGTCAATGCCACCTCTTAAAAATAAAAAAAGGCCTTTTTTCTTGACTTCCCTCTTTCCCACATATTTTCAACCAAAGTCCCCCTGACTTATCACCTGCAGTGAACCAAAGCACGAAAGAGAGGGAGTTCAACTTCTGCATTGACTGGTGAGGCTGTGACTGCAGATGGGATCTCTTGTCTTTGTAACTCCCTCCCTCACTTCACACACAGTCCCTGTCTTTGCTTTTATTTCTTTCCTGTCTAATACTGCAAGGGCAGAATTGAATTGTGCTGGCAGATGATGCCAGCAGCGTGCTGGTGACTGGTGGGTGGGTGTGTGCGTGCGTGCAGGCACACATCCTCATCTGAGCACAAAGACATTCTGTAGAAGAGTGAAATATGCAAAACTGATGGGAGCATGTGGGTGATAAGTTCCTTGGGAGAAGGTAATTGAGAGAAAGAGGTGATGCAGCATGATGCAGCTCAGAATCTAGCCACAGCTCCGTGCCTACTGATCTACAGCACTTGAGCCTTTTTAGGGGGATTGAGAAGCATGTCTGTGGCCTGCTTCTCAAGGGACAAGAAAGGGCCCTGGTACTGCTGAATTAGCAACGCAGACAGGAGAGGGGTGGGCAATGCTGATGCTGAGTTGTCCTCTCCTAGCTCTTTCTCTTCTACCCTTCAGCCTCTTTATCGTTTAGTGGGGTAGGCTTCTGTCTGGATTGAAAACAGTCCTGGTGGGCTTCCCTACTGCTTTCACCTTTGTGGAATTCAAGCAAAGATCAGTCACTGTCTTGTCACACTTTGTGGGGGAGAATGACACTAGTTTAACTAAATCTGTTTAGAAAACAGGTTTCGTTAAATTTATGCAATGTTTTGGATGGATGTCCTTTAGTCTGCTTAAGACTGATCTGTTTAGCTCAAATCATTTCCTTCCCAACAAACTAAATCAATGTAAGGTTGATACCAGAAGTGCCTCCTGAGAGGACTGTATGGATTTAATTTATTGGCTTCTAGATGTGTTGATGGAATTTCTTATGTAGACCTGGTCTCAGATTGTCCTGTGTTTTCCTTTCCTTGCCATCTTCCTGTTACTGTTGTAAATAGTATTTATTAGCTTGCAAAATTTTGTTCAGGCAGTCGCGATGAAGAGAACTGAGCTTCCTAACTGTGCAAGTGATCTGGACAAACTTTGAAATTAGACAAACAAATATCACTGAACACCCATTCCCTCCCCCAAAGGTTGCATTACCCTAAAATAAAGCCATGTGGCTTATCTTCCTCTTACCTCTTTTCCAGAGGTGTGATCTTAGACCAGCAGCTTAGCTGAGATGGTAGGGTGATAGGTAGCCCCAGCTAGGGACAGTTCAGTCCTGGAGGTGGTAGATACTGTTTTAACTGTATGGCAAGATAGCCTCTGACCTGAGGAGCTGAGCATGTAGGCAGGACACAAGGCAGATGAGGATGAAATGGGCACATAGGGAGGTAAAGTGACTGGCCCAAGTTTAATGGAAAAGCCAAGAGCAGTATTTAGGTCTGATTCTGGTCCAGTAGTCTTCTTGCTTTGTTTCCTCCATGTCCCATGTAGCTGTTGCTTTTAAGAGTTCTGCCTCTCTCAGTACCCTGGCCCTGCCTTTGCCTGAGCTGTGCCTCCTGCAATTTGTCCTTGCAGTGGCACAGTTGCACCGACCCCAGGATTTGAGCAGGGGTTTACCTGGTTACTACAGAAGAGTGCTCAGACTCCACTGAATGTGGATTTAATGTGAAAATCCTAATTCAGCAGGCTAGCATAGCTACTTTACAGTTTACCAGAAGTCATCAGTTTTAAAAAAGAATAAAAAATTTTTAAGCTCTTTTTTTTTTTGTATTTTTTTTTCCTGATGATAAATAAGGGAAAAACTAACCTAGCCTTACAAGTAATTTTTTACTGTGTACAGTAGATATTTCCTGCAAGTACTCTATTTTGTAAAATATTGGATTTGTATTTTATTACAGCAGCTGCCACAACGGCTTCTTTCTTGTTCTTCATTCTCCTTAGACTTTCTTCCTTCAGCATCCTATTTGCCACCGTTGGGCCTGACTCAAAACTCAGTGAAATGAATGGAAAGTATTTGGTGAATTACAGGGGGCTGTGGATCGGTCCCCACTGTGCCATTTTAAGAAGGTGTTTCATAATAATGACAGTGAAACATGTGCACGACTCCATAAACTAGTAATGAGTTTTGGTGTATGGATGTGCTTTCTAGGTAATGCTCCATTCTTCTGCGCAAGTGCCTTTGTATTATTTCACCTTTGGTGGCAATGAGAGGAGAACTGCCATTGTATTCTGTTTTGCAACTGTTTCCTTATTCCTGGCATGGGTCACTCTCCTTCTTAAAGTCTCTCTCCCTTCACAGTGATCCTGTTGGGTCCTCTGAATCATTCCAGTATTCACCGACAACTTTTGTGTGGTTCATTTTTTTTTCAGAATGATTTAAGGTTTCACATAAATTATGGACTTTGGTGGGTACCATAAGGGAGGGCTGCATTGCTTAGCCACATGAGGTCAGCAAAGTGACAGGAGAAAGCTGGGACTGACCTTTCCATTACCACATGGCTAGTCAGTTTAAGTGGGTAAGGTCATAGCTTAAATAATTCCTTAGATGGTCTCTTTTTCTAGTGCACCAATTGTTTGCCACCTCTGAGGGCAACTGCATGGTTAAGTCTCCTGCAAAACAGGCCCCAAGCTGTTGAACACAGCACTGCTCTTATTTGTCTTGCAGTTTGCACCGTGAAGAAGTAGGAGGCTGCTCTGCCTGAGCTCATGCCCATTACCAGTTAAATGGATCACCTTCCATTGCAGATAGATCTGACTTCACTGTATTAAAACCAAAATTGAATTATTTCCCAGTACTTAAAATAACAGACGGTTGCACAAACCCCAAACAACACACCTGCTCCAAAACCTACTGCGCTAGTCACCATTAGAGCTTTGCCCTTTTGTTTGCTTCATTTTCTCATGTCGGTTCAAATCTGATGGGGAGATAGCGGTGTTTGCGTCTGGAGCATTTTAAACTGGCCACAGTCTGGGTCAGGCCTCTGAACTAATTCATCCAAGCCAGTATGGCCATACCAATTTTCTTATAACTGATAATCTATGTCTATAATCATGTGTAGTCCTTTAAGTTATTTTTAGGTAGTCTTTTGGGGAGTGTCTTGACCTAGCATAAACATTACTCGGAGATTTATTATGTTAAATATTACTTCTTTAGTAGTAAGGAAAACCTTTGCTTTACTTTGGTATGTTTGCGATTATTTTTCTTCAGGGGCCTTAATAGAACAGATTTCTCTGCTAGATACTAGGGGACAAAGAATCCCCTGTCATCACCTACCCACAGCCTGTTGTGCGACAAGGACCTCACTATCTCCACAGGTAGTTTCTGCCCATGTTGTGTACCCAGCAGGGGGACAGAGGAGGCAGGACATGTGTCATCGCACTGCCAGCCTCAGCTATCCAGGGCTGGGTGACCCAAGGGTGAACCTTGATACACTGCAGGCCACGTGGAGAGGCAGCTGTATGTGCTCTGTGTTAAGAGCACAGAGAAGGAGTCGTTAGGGGTATTCAGGGAGGATGCCAGTATAAGTGCTTTTAATTAGCTCAGCTCTATTACTTGAGGTCTGAGCCTTCTGCCAGCACACTTTTTTCCAGTGATGAGCGGCTTGGTGCTGCGGAATAATGTACGTGTATGGACAGAGTAGGCAAAGGCCTTATGTGCTACTTAATTTCCATTTCCACTAGAGGACTTAGGGGATTCTTAGCATCTTCGGCTGTAACATTATGCTGCTTGTCAGCATGATTTTATACAGGCAAGTAAACTTACCTTTTGGCCTGTAGCTTTAAAGCATGTCTAGATCTGTCAGGTCTTTGCTTCTAGGGAGATAAGCTACGAAGGAACGTAGGGCATTATTTTTATACGTATATATTTAAAAAGTTATCAAGTGCAGGGCATGTGACAGATCTAACCTTATTACCAGTATGTAGATAATATTGGTGTTTTCCTCCAGGCTATTTATAGTTCTTTGCTGCATTTCTCTTATTTCATCCATATCATTCAATATTTTTTCAGCAGCACAGACTAACAGTGGATTAGACTGAGGTTCTTTGCTCAGATACCAGCTGATAGAATGCAGCACACTTGTCTTTTACCATTTTTGCAGGCCTCAGCTCTGATTTTTACTGGCAGGGGACCTTTTCTATATCTTTGTGTCACAATGTATCTCAATGTATTCTTGATTTCTCTAACGTAGAATTGAAAATTAATCTAAAAACTTTTCTTCATTGTTTTTGGTTGTGGGGTTTTTTTCCCTGCTAAAGAAACCAACCCACCTCTCCACTCCCATCCCCCCAAACTATCAGTGGTGAATTCTGTCTAGATGCATTTAGAATGTAGGTCAAGTAAATGAATGATACTAATTGCTACGTTGGGAGGGATTTCCACTGAGTATTTGGGCTCTAGATTCCAGCTAATGCCAAGAGGCGATTGTACAAGACCCACGCAGCTAAGAACAGAAGTATATGGAGTATTTTTATACCCTTGGTGACTAAAATATTTTTTTCTCAAGTCACTAATTAGAAAGGGAACATTCTGTATTCTGAAGGTGAAGTGGTAGGTCAGTACTTTGTAACTACAAAAGTTATACTAGGCTATGTAAGTAGTGTAGTGCTTTGACGTGTTGCTGCTTTGCACTGTAGCGTTCAGGATAAACAACTTCAGGGGTTGCAAAGATAAATGAACTGGCTTATGTGGTAAGGGCTTTACAAACAAGATGTAAGGATTCAATGGGCCGCAATATTGTAGTTTTCTCATGGCACATAAAATGACAGTGGGTGTTCAGGGGTATGTTGAGGGTGTGATCCCAGTTAGTACCACATTGCTTAGTTGATCAGCATCCATTGGATACTCCAGGATTGAGAGGGAAATTGCCATTTGTTTTTGTGGTTTTCCTGTCAGCCCTTTCTCTGCTTTACCAAGGTGAATTGACTTCCTATGTAGAAAAGAGGGTGTCTTGCAGGAAACTCTCATTCATGATGCTGAAATGGAGTTCAGATATTCTTGATTACCAATAGTCTCTTCTCTGCCCTAAAGTCCATCTCCTCCAAGAGTTGGAACAAAACACAGGCAAAATGCATTTGTAGACCTGTCCTTCAGAAAAGATGGAAAAAATGTCAGGTGAAGGGAGTCCTAACATAACACGGAAACCTTCTAGTTCTTGAATCCACAAATCAGCATTGACAGTCTTTTTCATTAGTTCTCTCCTTATTTTAGCTTTACTCTTCCCCTTCCTCTTTAATACTATGCAGTCCTGTTTATGCCTATCTGACCTTTATGGTGTATACCATTTTCCCTTCCAAACAGCAGATAAAAATCTTCTTGAACTTTAGCAGGCCATAATTAAGGGAGTGGAAGGGAGAGAGGGGGAAGCAGAGGCAGGTAATCAATTTCTTTTAACAGAACTCTACTCGTATCTGACTTTGCCATATCAGATTTTAATTCAATGGTGCTGATGTAACAGCGTTTTGCTTTCTTCATTTGTACAGTTAGCAGGAAAAACTGTAAGCGTGTCTGTATCTGTGCACATGTGCATGGTGTGCATCTACCTGAACACACAGGACACATTCCACTTGGTGCAGGAGAAAGTCCAGGCATTTCTCTCTGAAACCTGTTCACATTCCACATCACCGAGCACTCGTAAAACTGTCGTGTGAATTGCTGTCTGAAGTCTGTCCTATTAGCAGTTTTCGACTGCACGTTGTTGCTCTGTGTCGTTTTGTGTGTATGCATAAATTGTCTGGTCTTTCTATACAACAGCTCTGGCTTGGTACAAAAAAAAAAAATTACTTCAGGTTTT